>NW_018921643.1:96868-150642 GCF_002207925.1 Prunus avium | reverse complement strand
AAAATATATATATATATATATATATATATATATATTTTTGTGAAGAGGGATTTTAGGGTCTGGGCCTCAAATTGCTTCATTAAGGGAGCAAAGCTTGAGAGATGGTTCAACGGCCCACTATTAGAAACACTGATATTGTTTTTAACTTAACCACCTACAAAGCTCAATAGGTGTGGGTTTTATCACAAAAGGCCTCGGTTCTATTAGGACTGGAACCACTTATTATAAATTGTGATTTATTTAGTCAAGTTTCCAATGTAGTACTTATATTCTTTAACGCATATGTATTTTTGGCAATTACCGGAAATTATTTATTAATGCAGTTGAGATTGTTGCGGTCATAGTTGTTTCTACATGCAGTTGAAATTATTCATTAATGCAGTGACCGGAAAACTATGGCCGAAGTTGAGATTCTCCACAGAAGCTTTCCCTGTAAGTTCATTAATGCAGTTGAGATTGTTGAGGAGGTCCATTCTTTCAGATTTTTATTGTCAAATATTTGTCATTCAGACTCCAATATATTTGAAACTTAGGATGCTACCTCATTTGAGCATCGAAATAACCATATAATACATGACTCTCAGAAGAAGGGGAGACTGGCAGAACATGTCACTAACTTAACATCTTCAATCGCCAACCTAATTTCCGGAAAAGGACAATCGACGACTTCTTTCTTCTCCGGCAACAAATCGCATGCCTTTGGAGTCACGTTGCTTGTAACTCCCGCAATATCGGTACAGTTCCATTGTAATTTCTTGGGCTTCTCAATCAATGTGATAGTCACATTAGAAATGCAAATTCCCTTGAAAGGATCATTAGGATTTCCCTCTAGCCTTGCAGAGTAAGTAACATTCTCAGCCTCAACCTGTTTGTAGTTGATGTTCTGGATCAAAGGCAGGGTCCGGGTGAGACCCATAAGAGCCAGTCATCCAGAAAACATACTTCATAGTCTTGAGGGTCATTCTTCTCACAAATATGTCTTTGACATAAGCTCCTCTTCCTTGGGCAGTTTTGATCCTTACACTGGATTGAGTACTAAGGGCTGTGATGTCCTCAGCTCGAACGTCGCGAATTCCACCGGACATCTCTCTGCCTAAAGCAATGGTAGCACTGTCTAGTGAAATGCAGGTAAGTCTTCTGATCACAAGGTGCTCTGCTGGGATCCCGACTTTGATCCCGTATTGGTCCCATCCACTTTTTACTGCAATGCAGTCATCCCCAGAGACTATGAATCAGTCTTCAATTCTAGTTTGTGAGCATGAATCTGAAAAGGGAACAAAAATAGGCACACATATTAACTATGTTCAAATATGACCAAGGAGCCAGAACAAAGTGGAAGCAAATTAACCAACCTGGGTCTATGCCATCTGTGTTAGGAGAGTCAATTGGTGCAAGGATAGTGAGCCCTTGGATTGTTATATTGCTGCAAATTCAAACCAGATTATATACATATCAGATCAATTTCATGCTAGTGCTTTTATATATATATATATATATTAAAAATAAAAAAAACCCCTAATAAACCAAAGTGCTTTTCACAAAAACATTCACAAACGAACCCTAATAACAGAAAATCGGTCAAAATAGATAAATGGTCAAACCTACCTACTGTATATGGGATGCACAAACCACGAGGGAGAATTGACCAAAGTAAGATTAGATATTTGGATTTGATTAGAGTACATGATCTCAATCATGTAGGGTCGGGTTTCATTCAATTGACCGGCTTTGAAATTTTCCACCAAGAAGCACACTGCCCATCGATGGTGCCGTTGTTACCTAAAACACAATACCAATTTTGTCATTAACATAATTGACCCAAAATCACAGTAAATTTAAAACAATTGAGTCTGATCTCTGATTAAGTACCGGTAATTACAACATCGGTGAGGTTTGTTTCAAAAATGAGACTGCTAAACCTTCCAGCAGGGGCATCTTTGCCTCTCCCATATGAAGGTAGAACTGGAACAAGAGGCCACTCTGACTCATCCTGTAAATTTGGTAAAGGTAGTGACCAATTGATAAATTTACATGAAAAAGATTTGGGTGATAGGAGCAAAAGTTATTCCTAAAAAGTAAAAAAAATAAATTAAATTCAACGAGTTGACTTTCTACATGCATACAAAACATGTTGAGAATGTTACTGTTTTCCCTATGTTAGTAGATTACTAAGTCGGTGTATCTTTTTGAGTGCTACTAAACGAACCCTAAAATTAACTGAGTACACTCTATGATTTAAGTACATCTTAATGTTTAAATTAAGAGTGCTGCTAAACGAACCCTAAAATTAACTGAGTACACCCTATGATCTAAATACACCCTAATATTTTAATTAAAATATAAAATTAACTAAGTACACCTTACTTTACTACCAAAATACCCTTGGTACACCCTAATAAACTCTATCACACAACACTCTATTTGATATTCATGTTTTAGTTCAACAATTTAATTGGCTTTTCTTTCACACACGACACTGCAATAGAGCTGCACATGAGGTGGCAGCCTATGTTTCTAGGATGGGTGGTAATTAGGTATGGGATCAAGCAGGTCCAGTATGGGTAGTGATGTAAACAATCTTATTCATCTTTAATAAATTTCCCTGATGTAAACAATCTATTCATCAAGAAGCTCACAGTCATCCCTCCTAGAAGAAAGCCCATATCGACAACCCCTCATTCACCCAAACTTCCTTGGGTATGCTCTTGCTTTTTCTGAGGTCAGAAGCCTATTTCATTCTCCACAGGTTTCCCAACATGGTTCTTTCGCTTCCTCAGTACCCTAACAAGTCTCATAATGGTTGGGATCAAGGAAGCATTTTTCTTGCTTAGGCCTTTCATTAGGGTTGAATATGGTGAGTAGGGTGTACTTATTAAAATTATATTTGTTTTGCAATTCAATATATCTTTTGTGGTCATTTTATATTAGGGTAAATTAGTAATTCAATAAATATTTTGATAGTAGGGTGTACTCAGTTAATTTTAGGGTTCGTTTAGCAGCACTCTAAATTAAAATATAAAATTAACTAAGTACACCCTATTTAACTACCAAAAATACCCATGGTACACCCTCTTTAATTTTTAATCTTTTAAAGTAATTTAAAATAAAAAATTACAGTAAAATAATAATAAAATAATATTTTGACAAAAAACTCTCTCTCTCTCTCTCTCTCTCTCTTGCTTCTTCTTCTTCTTTTCTCTCTCTCATGTGCGACCACCACCACCTGGAATTGCAATTCTCCACCACGACCACCATGTGTTTTTTGGAAACATCTGAATTGGGATTGGGATTAGATTGTTACATTTGAGAATTAGGTTTTAATGAGTTTCTGTCGGAGTTGAAGTAGAAATGGTGACTAGGGTTGTTAAGGGGGGTGGCGTAGAGAATAGGATCTCAGGGGAGTTGAGATTTGCTGTCCCCAAATTCCTTGTCTCCTCCTGTCCTTTATCTAAAATTTTGACACATCTCTCCACCTTTTTTTTTGTGAAAACCAAGGTATCCCCCGCGCGATTGCGGGGATTAACCCTCGAGGTACTGTCGGGCGCAAAGCGGGGACCTCTCCCAACAAAGTTAACTCGTATGGAAAATAATGTAAAATATCAATAGGCATTTTGAACCCTTCTTCTCCCTCAACCATGGCGGTCTCAGACTCTCCTAGCCTCCAACCTTGTAGTGGAGAACTCTTTGGGTGTGGGTTTCCAATATTTCAGCATGAATTGGTTTGTGCTATTGATTGTTTAAGTTTTATGCATAAAAAAAATCAACTTGGATCAATACACTTCTCCTGGATTCCGTGTTGTTTGTTAAAAATTAAGTCAAATATTTGTTTGAAGGCATGGATTCAAAGCAATAAATATCAATATTATTCTATTTTTCCGTGTTGTTTGTTAAAAATTAAGTCAAATATTTGTTTGAAGGCATGGATTCAAAGCAATAAATATCAATATTATTCTATCTTTTTTGGTCATTTTATATTAGGGTAAATTAGTAATTCAATAAATAATTTAGTAGTAAGGTGTACTCAGTTAATTTTAGGGTTCATTTAGCAGTACTCTTCTTTTTCTGCAATTACTAAATCAAATCAGCTAATTATATGGTAAAATGGTAATAAAATAGGTTAAACAGAAATTGCACCAGAAAAGGAAAAAAACCAAAATTGAGTTTCAAAAGACAATCAACTAAGCTAATTCTATGGTATAAGGTAATTACAATCAATCAAGTCTAAAATATTCAAGAAATTAAGTAAATATATTCGACCAAAAAAGGCAAGAGGATTAAACCTGAGTTGCAAGAATAACAGCTTCCTTGTGGAGGAAAAGGGTGAAATGGTTGGTAAGGTTGAAGCTCCCGGTGAGCCACTTCCCCGGTGGCACAATAAGCTGTGCTCCGCCGTCAGATACACTCTGGCTTAGATGATCAATGGCCGCCTTGAAGGCCTTTGTGTTGGACGTTCTGCCATCGCCAACAGCTCCAAAATCAGTCAAAAGAGCACTGTGCTTTCGACAGCTAAGGGGCAGAGTACTTGACCGTGCCCCGATTCGCTGGTGTTCTACATTCTGCAGCTCTTAGGAAAAAGAATCCCAGTATAAAAATGATTGCACCAGAAACCTGTAATTACAGAAGAAGAACAACAACAAAGAACACATATTGTTATTATTTTCCATGTCATATTCATGAGAAAGAAAAGAAAAAACCAGATATAGAGGAACCATGCATTGTCAAAAATTATATGAGACGCATCAAAACCCCCCAAGCATATCTATTGTCATGATCAGAAAACAAGCCAAGAAAAATAAGAAAACTGAATGTAATTTGTTAGACAAAATAACAGTGAGATATAGGGGTGGAAAAGAAACGTACATTGGACATCTTGGAATTTCCGTCCATGTTATACAAAACTGTGGTGTTTAGGGACAGAGAGAGTAGAGAATTTATATAGAGGTGCACCAATTGGTTAGTTGTTGTTGTGAGGCAATTTTTTGAGCCTCTTTTTATATATTAGTTACATAGATGAATATATAACGATGTCCAAAATCATGAGTTACAATAGGAAATGCATCCCTAATTATCATTAAGGAAAATACGACTCATGTCAACACATAATCCCAAACCAAACAGTAAATACTTCCATTTAAGTAAAGTAAAATCAGACGTGCAGGGAAAGTGTATATGGGCTAGCTGCATCATGTCATGTGGATTATGTATCAAATCAATAATCAATGTATGGGTCTTTGTTGCATTACATTAGTTTGCTTGTCGCTTCATCTTTCTTTGGGAGACGATGAGACATATTACATCACCACCATTTGCATCGCCTGTTGAATAACATAAAGTTTTTGCTTTTGGCATACCCCGTGTGTCTTATCCATGTTATGTCTAAAGAAACCTTTTTAACCTTTTCGGAAAATAAAGCGATAAATTAAGGGATCCGGATACTATTTGAATAATCAAGTTTTAAATAATAAAATATTATCATAATTACACATTTCATCCTTTTTTTTTTTACTCTCTAAATTTGAATAGGAGAAAACATGAATTGGAGAACTTAGATCAAGAAATTGGAATCGAATAAACTACTCTCTTAGTCGATCTCATTCCTGATTTTATGGCATGTTTACTTATTAGGAATGGGTATTGGATTGATTCCAATTCCTGCTTATTATGTGTTAGTGTATTTAATCCCAAAACATTAAATACCAAATTGGGAATGATTGTGGAAAGGCTTAATGCATTATTACATAAAAATGGAAGTCCTTATACTTCTAGCATGAGATATATGTCAAAACACATCCCCTCTCTCATGAGTGATGTGACTTGAGCAAATATATGTGACAACTTTATAGCACATATAATGATGTATAACTATACAAAATATATATATATATAATGCTACATGTATCATATTTTATTGATTATGCTCAAAAAAAGTGGTTTAGATTCGAGTCATGTTAAACCATCGCATTAGTTTGATAAAAGTAAGACCTAAATGAAATTTAAGTCAAAACATAAGTTAGGTGTTTTTAAATGAAATATCACTTCACGTGTTATGTAACTTAAAACTTATATATATTAGTTTGAATGTAACTTTTTAGTCATGTGAGCAAAAAAACCAACCGCACTTGGACCCAAATATGAGAATTTGGGTATTGCAATGGAGATGACCGAAGGAGTCATAAATTGATTAATAGAATAAACACACACACACTAATTTGAAGCCTTTTAGTAAAACTTCATTACCCTTTTGGCAATCTGAATGGCTAAATTAACTGGGGAATGTGGAGGTATTTGGTATTTATGTGGCACAAATGGGTGTATTGGGTTCATGTTTAGTGATAAACAAAGGGTGATTGGTTAGAAGTTGGATAGAATTGGGTTAGCCCAGAAAAAGCCAGACCTACATATAGTCTAGGTTGAATTTTAGACAAGCCCAACCCATTCTAACCATGGGCTAGAAAGTGAATCATGGCCCCACTTGTTTGTCTGGCTTTCAATTTGTCTTTTTCCTCCTAAATTCAAATATTCAATTGTATGCTCATCCATAAAATCCCAACCCAACCAACCCAGGAAAGCCAGGATTGGTTAAGGAACTTTATTCGTGACAACTTTATAGCACATATAATGATGTATAACTATTTTTTTTTTAAAATAATGCTACATGTATCATATTTTATTGATTATGCTCAAAAAAAGGTGGTTTAGATTCGAGTCATGTTAAAACATCGCATCAGTTTGATAAAAGTAAGACCTAAATGAGATTAAATTATAAGCTCAGTGTTTTTATATGAAATATCACTTCACGTGTGACGTAATTCAAAACTTATATATATGAGTTTGAATGTAACTTTTTAGTCATGTGAGCAAAAAAACCAACCGCACTTGGACCCAAATATGAGAATTTGGGTATTGCAATGGAGATGACCGAATGAGTCATAAATTGATTAATAGAATAAACACACACACACACTAATTTGAAGCCTTTTAGTAAAACTTCATTACCCTTTTGGCAATCTGAATGGCTAAATTAATTGGGGAATGTGGAGGTATTTGGTATTTATGTGGCACAAATTGGTGTACTGGGTTCATGTTTAGTGATAGATATTCCCAACAAAGGGAGATTGGTTAGAAGTTGGATAGAATTGGGTTAGCCCAGAAAAAGCCAGACCTACATGTAGTCTAGGTTGAATTTGAGACAAGCCCAACCCATTCTAACCATGGGCAAGAAAGTGAATCATGGCCCCACTTGTTTGTCTGGCTTTCAATTTGTCTTTTTCCTCCTAAATTCAATTCAATTGAAAGCATTTATTGAAACAGATGGCTTCCCAATTGGAAGAGGGGCTATCAATTGTCTGTTTGCATTTTATTGTTCAAAAGGGGGCTAAATCTATTAATTCCGTCGGATTGGGCCGGAATCGATACATAGCAGAGAGAGGAGATGTGATTAGGATTTAGGAATTGATACATAGCAGAGAGAGAAGAGATGGGATTATGATTTAGGAATTGATACATAGCAGAGAGAGAGAGGCGATGGGAATTGATATAGAGAAGAGAGAGAGAGGTGACAGCAATGGGGTTGGGTTTGGCTAGGGGTGGCTTGGGGTGACGACGGTGTGGCTGGGTGTGGCTTGGCCACATAGGTTTTGGTGGTGGAGTGTATAGCTGGTTTCTAGATCCTTATTTTTTTTCTCTGGATGAAGGCTCGATTTAATGGAGTTGAAAGAAAAACAGTAAAAAAAAACAAAAGAAGAAGAAGAAACACGTGTTGTACCAGTCCACCAATCCTTTGTTTATTTTCAATCAATTATTCTCATAATAGGGTCCACAAGGTTACATTAATTTATTTTATTTTATTTATTCTTCAATAAATAATAACATTATGCAGTTAAGCTAATAATACCTGTACCACATTGGGCATTGCAATTTGGAAGCAGGGTTCTTTCTGCCACATCTTTTGGAGGTTTTTATATATATAAAAAACCATAAAAACCCAAAGTCTGCCTTCCACAAGGGTCAATCAACCAACCAAACCAAGCAATGAGGCCACCAAGACCAACCATAGCTCTTTACCTCCTGTCCTTCCTTCTCTCCTCCCTTGTACTTCACAGACCCACCTTTGCCATAAAAAAGGTGAGCATTCAATCTTATTTTCTTCCATTAAAAAAATCAAGAAAAAAAGAAGTAGCTCCCATTGCTATGCCTACTATCATGATTTTTTATTTTTTATTTCATTATGTACTTACTTGCTTGCCTGCTTCTACTGTTGTATTGCTGTAGTCATATGTGGTGTACTTGGGATCACATTCACATCCCCCAAACTTATCAGAACTTGAACTGAAGCAAGTGACAGAGAATCACTGCGAGTTTCTTGGGTCCTTCTTGGGCAGGTACTTAAACACATTTTAGCACCAACAACTAAAATACATAAACACCATCTTTCTGAGATCATATGTTTGAATTTGTCTGCAAAATGCAGCCATGAAGTTGCAAAAGAATCCATCTTTTACTCATACACAAGGCACATCAATGGCTTTGCTGCCACATTAGAAGAAGAAGAGGCAGCTCAGATAGCCAGTGAGTGAAAATCTTTTTTCTTTTTTTTTTCTTCTTCTTCTTTCTCCTCTGTTTTGTATACTTGTTCTTCTCATGATTTCCATTGAAACACTGCAGAGCATCCAAAGGTAGTCTCCATTTTCTTGAACCAGGGAAGAAAATTACACACAACTAGATCATGGGATTTCTTGGGACTTGAGCATGATGGTGTTACTCCCCCCAACTCAATCTGGAAGCAGGCAAGATATGGTGAAGATACAATCATAGGAAACCTTGACACTGGTCAGTTTTTCTTCTTCTTCTTATTTTATTTATTTATTTTAGTAAATTTGTCAATTTTAATAAAATTTTGCTTCACTTTCAAGTCATGTTCATGGACTAAAATAAGTTTAGAATGCATCAATCAGCTCAATGCCGTGTGCCTGACAATTTTGATCTGGATCGTTGACTTATCATCACTCATTTCAACAACAGTAACTTTCAACAAAATAATGTTTATAAAATTGATTTTCATTTCTGTAACCATTAGTTTGGTGCTGCTGATATTGACCAATTCCTATGGTGCTCACTAAATACACGTCCTTGTATACAACAAAAATGCATGAACATTGAGAGCTCTTCCTTCTAGAGGATTAATTAATAGTAATATACTAATAATTAATTAGGCCAGGTTGTATTTTAAGGCTTCCATCAAGGACTTAACTCTCATTGAAGCTATTTTTGTAGTTCTGGGCCACCATTAAAAGAAAAAAAAATTACGTCTGTTGCAAGTTGCAACTAGTAAAGATTCTTGTCTTTTTTTTTTATTACTTTCTTTTATGATTAACATAAGGAGCCAACGCAGTGTAAAAGGACATTGACTTATAGATCAGAGATCTCATATTCGAATTCCCACAGCATCATAGTTGTGTGTCTGTGTGTGAGAAGTCCCTCTCCCCTCTAGTTTAGACTTTTGTACTCAAAAAAACATAAGGAGGGTGCAATTATGTGTGGTGGCTTGGCCAACTGATGAAAATATGAAATAATTGTAATTCTAAAAAGAATGCGCATTGCTTTGCTGTTGAGCATTCTTTTTAGCCTCACTGTGGTTGAATGGGATTGTAGGCGCATGGCCAGAGTCCAAGAGCTTTAGTGATGAAGGGTATGGACCAATTCCATCCAAGTGGAAAGGAATCTGCCAAAATGAGACAGATTCTGAATTTTACTGCAACAGGTATTCATTATTTTATACCTACTTTCTGTGGAAGATTGATTTACTTTCTGTTTGCTTTTTCTACAACACTCAACTCATTGCTGAAATGTGTTAAAACTTAAAATTGAAGCAAGAAAGAGAACCTCTTTTTTGTTCTTTGTAGTCACGCCCATTTTTTTTATATCCAAATTCATGGTCCAACAAAGATGATCATCTTTAGTAGTAGTGGGGTGAAATGGTATCTATAAAGCAGGATCCATTTGCAGCTTTCTCATAAAGCTGAGTCAAACTTGTTTTAGAAACCTAGAACAGCATAAAACTGGATGAGATAAATCTGCCTTTATCATCAATTAGATGAAAAAATATATAGTAAAACTGCAAACGTGTTCTCTTTTGGTTCAATTGCTTATGGTCCTCATGGTATCTGATCTCATTTTCAAGATGCATTTCTGTAGAGTAAGCAAACAAATTATTATAATAATGAGAGAGAAGACAGGTTCAGAACATGTTTTTGTGTAAAATAAGGGCATCTTTTGACTTGTTTTAGCAACCTTTCCCTCTGAACTTTGTGTTGGATTAATTCCATCATTTAATTATTTATCCATAGAGAGAATCTTGTAACTCATTTGGTGACAAAATTTTGCATGAAAGGAAGCTAATTGGAGCAAGATACTACAACAAGGGCTTTGCTGCAGTTGCTGGCCCCCTAAACTCCTCCTTTGACTCACCAAGAGACAATGAAGGCCATGGCTCTCACACCCTGTCAACAGCTGCGGGCAATTTTGTAACTGGGGCAAGTGTGTTTGGGTTTGGTAATGGAACAGCAAAGGGTGGATCACCAAAAGCCAGAGTTGCAGCTTATAAAGTGTGTTGGCCTCCAGTGAATGGAAGTGAATGCTTTGAAGCAGATATATTGGCTGCATTTGATATTGCCATCCATGATGGTGTTGATGTATTGTCTGTGTCACTGGGTGGAGATCCCACTGCATTCTTCAATGACAGTGTTGCAATAGGTGCTTTTCATGCTGTTAAGCATGGAATTGTGGTGGTTTGCTCAGCTGGGAATTCTGGTCCAGCTGAAGGTACCGTCTCCAATATAGCGCCATGGCAGATCACTGTTGGTGCCAGTACCATAGACAGGGAGTTCCCCAGTTATGTCACCCTTGGAAACTGGAAGCACTTCAGGGTGGGTTATATAGTCCCTTTTTATCCTAAGCATAGTAGATGAAGGTTACTTAATGTTTGCTGTCTAATTTTCATCAAACGGTTGCAAGAAGCTCAGAATAATAAGACATGCCATACACTTTTATAGGTGTCGGAAAGGAACTTCCATCACATATCCTGAAAAACTACACAAATCCATTGTAATTTGTATCTACTTTGTTCTGCAGGGACAGAGCTTATCGGCTGTGGCCTTGCCGGGGAAAAGGTTCTACCGGCTGATTAGTGCTGCAGCTGCTAAAGCAGCTAACGCATCAGTTCAAGAAGCGTAAGGATAATAACAACATCAAGTTCTTTTCATTTTCATTTTACTACTACCATATTCAAGCTCTCAGCAATCTGCTTATTATATGATGCTGCAGTCTGTTATGCAAGGCTGGCACACTTGATCCCAAAAAGGTGAAGGGAAAGATCTTGGCCTGCCTTCGAGGAGACAATGCAAGAGTGGACAAGGGTGAGCAAGCCTTACTGGCTGGCGCCGTGGGAATGATTCTTGCTAACAATGAGCTTAATGGGAACGAAATTATTTCTGATCCACATGTCCTCCCTGCTTCACATATCAATTTCACCGACGGTGCCCTTGTCTTTGCTTACATCAATTCAACTAAGTAAGATGACAGGCCACCAGCAATCATTATATTTCACCAAAACCATGCCTAAGCACAGAACCTGCCTTAAAATCTAAAGAATTCATCTTCATCAAAGGATGAAGTACCTCTAAAATTGCCTTTTCCAGACTAAAAACTGGCAGCCTAACTGCAATAATTCATATAAACTAACTTCCTTATGACTGGTACAGTGAATTAATTGAGAAGTTTACTTATTTTGACAGGTCTCCCAGGGCTAAAATAAAGCGTCCAACAACGCAACTGGGAACGAAGCCAGCTCCCTTCATGGCAGCATTTTCATCAAAGGGACCCAACACCATCACACCAGACATCCTTAAGGTTTTTTTTTAGCATCTCACAAATCTATTCATCAGAGGGAATTGGACTCTCTTAATACTTTGCTCCTTTGTTTTGAATATTCAGCCTGATATCACTGCGCCAGGAGTGAGTATCATAGCAGCCTACACTGAAGCACAAGGGCCAACAAATCAAATGTTTGACCAACGGCGAGTTCTGTTCAACTCAGTGTCAGGCACATCAATGTCGTGCCCTCATATTTCCGGCATTTGTGGCCTTCTTAAAACCCTCTATCCTCACTGGAGCCCTGCAGCTATTAAATCTGCAATCATGACCACAGGTAAGAACACCCTAATCCATTCATCTCATCTTCCTTGGAAAGGAACATAGACCAAGTTTTCTTATAGTCTGGTAAAACGCATTATCCTTCTTTCTGATGTTTTCTTCTTATTCTCGTATTTTACAGCTACAACACAAGATAATAGCAGGGAACCAGTGCTCAATGCTTCTTTCTATAGGGCAACACCATTTAGTTATGGTGCAGGGCACGTTAATCCTAACTGTGCCATGGATCCTGGCTTGGTTTATGACTTGTCCCTTAATGATTACTTGAACTTTCTATGTTCAAATGGATACAACGAAACACAAATCGAAATGTTCTCAGAGGAGACATATAAGTGCCCAAAACCTGCTATTAGTCTCACTAATCTCAACTATCCCTCAGTCACTGTCCCTAAACTCAATGAATCCCTTGTGGTGACTAGAACAGTGAAAAATGTTGGCACTCCAGGAACTTACAAGGCTCGTATCCAGAACCCAGATGGCGTATCGGTTTCTGTTGAGCCAAACAAGTTGGAGTTCAAGAAAATTGGCGAAGAGAAGAGCTTTAAACTACTCCTCCAGGTTAAAGATGCCAAAGCAGCTAAGAACTATGTGTTTGGGAAGTTGATATGGTCAGATGGTAAGCACTATGTAAGGAGCCCCATTGCGGTAAAGGCTGCCTAGAAGTAGGCAAAAATTTGCTTCATCTAATTTTACCTCACCTCACCTAGTTCCACTCTCTTGTGTACCAAACTAATGATTTACAATAATGAGTGGCAATCAAAATCAAGATCACTTGATAAATATATGACTATTCGGTGTTATTTCTGACTTGCATTTGTGTGTTGAATGGAATAGGGGTCAGAAGCCTGGTTTAAGCCTGACCCGACGTGAACCGTTCAACTTAGAACCCTATCCAAATAGTCAAGTCATCATGTTGTGAGACAAAACCATTTAAATCATGTCAAAATAAGGAAAAAATCAGATGTGTTTGTAATCAGTAACTTGGGGTGCAAGTTATCTATTTTTTAGAAGTCTGCTAGAGTTCTTACCGCTAGCAGTGGCACGTTCTTACACGAAAAAAAAAGTTGACTTGTTGACCATCGATGGTTTTCAAGCCAATGAGGAATTTTACCCTACCATCACAGGAAGCAAATCAAAACGGATGAACATGCCCAAATAGTTGCATTGGGTTCATGTTTAGTGATACATCTTCTCAACAAAGGCTGATTGGTTAGAAGTTGGATCCATGGTAGACCACTATAATTGGGTTAGTCCAGAAAAAGCTAGATCCATGTGTAGGTTTTTTTTTTTAGGTCTGAGACCCATATGTAGTTTAGGTTGAATTTTAAACAAGCTCAGCCCATTCTAACCATGGGCAAGAAAGTGAATCATGGCTTTCAATTTGTCTTTTTCCTCCTAAATTCAATTGTATGCTCATCTATAAAATCCCAACTCAACCAACCTAGGAAAGCCAGAACTTGCCTTAAGATCTTTTTAGGACAAGGTTAGGGAACTTTATTATAAAATCCCAACTCAACCAACCTATAAAATCCTCAATTCACACAAAAAGATGCTTGTAAGTTGTTACAAAGGCTATATATAGCTCCCACTAGTGGCTGTATTAAGCTTTGATGAAGCCATGTATAGCTAATTTGCTCAAATAAGGTCCCCTCCATTTTAAGTACATAGCATTTTCATCGGCCTGCATTGGACTGGCTAATCGAAGAGCATATCCAACCTTTCTACACATGGCAATATCCCATTGGCCAATTTCACTGTTTTATCCTTGGCTACATGAGGTTCAAAACTCAGATTCCCCCAGTCCACCAATCCTTTGTTTATTTTCAATCAATTATTCTCATAATAGGGTCCACAAGGTTACATTAATTTATTTTATTTTATTTATTCTTCAATAAATAATAACATTATGCAGTTAAGCTAATAATACTTGTACCACATTGGGCATTGCAATTTGGAAGCAGGGTTTTTATTTTATATATAAAAAAACCATAAAAACCCAAAGTTTGCCTTCCACAAGGGGCAAGAGAGAAACAAGGGTCAATCAACCAACCAAACCAAGCAATGAGGCCACCAAGACCAACCATAGCTCTTTACCTCCTGTCCTTCCTTCTCTCCTCCCTTGTACTTCACAGACCCACCTTTGCCATCAAAAAGGTGAGCATCCAATCTTATTTTCTTCCATTAAAAAAAATCAAGAAAAAAAGAAGTAGCTCCCATTGCTATGCCTACTATCATGATTTTTTATTTTTTATTTCATTATGTACTTACTTGCTTGCCTGCTTATACTGTTGTATTGCTCTAGTCATATGTGGTGTACTTGGGATCACATTCACATCCCCCAAACTTATCAGAACTTGAACTGAACCAAGTGACAGAGAATCACTACGAGTTTCTTGGGTCCTTCTTGGGCAGGTACTTAAACACATTTTAGCACCAACAACTAAAATACATAAACACCATCTTTCTGAGATCATATGTTTGAATTTGTCTACAAAATGCAGCCATGAAGTTGCAAAAGAATCCATCTTTTACTCATACACAAGGCACATCAATGGCTTTGCTGCCACATTAGAAGAAGAAGAGGCAGCTCAGATAGCCAGTGAGTGAGTGAGAATCTTTTTTTTCTTCTTCTTCTTCTTTCTCCTCTGTTTTGTATACTTGTTCTTCTCATGATTTCCATTGAAACACTGCAGAGCATCCAAAGGTAGTCTCCATTTTCTTGAACCAGGGAAGAAAATTACACACAACTAGATCATGGGATTTCTTGGGGCTTGAGCATGATGGTGTTACTCCACCCAACTCAATCTGGAACAAGGCAAGATATGGTGAAGATACAATCATAGGAAACCTTGATACTGGTCAGTTTTTCTTCTTCTTCTTATTTTATTTATTTATTTTATTTATTTTTGTCAATTTTAATAAAATTTTGCTTCACTTTCAAGTCATGTTCATGCACTAAAATAAGTTTATCAATCAGCTCAATGCCATGTGCCTCACAAATTTGATCTGGATCGTTGACTTATCATCACTCATTTCAACAACAGTTACTTTCAACAAAATAATGTTTATAAAATTGATTTTCATTTCAGTGGTGCTGCTGATATTGACCAATTTCAAAGGTGCTCACTAAATAAACGTCCATGTATGTATGACAAAACATTGAGCATGACAAACATTGAGAGCTAGTAGACATCTCAGTTTAAATAATACTTGGATCTAATAGACCTCGTGCAAAATTTAGTCTATCAATACAATTGATTTCATCAATACTAAAAAAAAAATTCATATAAAAATGCATGGCACATGTTCATACTTACTTTTTATGTTATCACCATCAATGCGACTCCACATACTCAAAACAAAAACCATAGAAAAAGAAAAGGCATGCCACCTCAACCTGTATTATAATTCCAGAAAATGAGGATGAAGATTTCACTTGGACATTTGTTCCAAAAACCAACAATATATATAGGCACCAAGTAAAATCTGCATATTAACTCACAAGATCAGAGATAGGCATGGTTTCTGTAGAGGTAGCTGATCAGAAGCCTCATGCTTTATGTATCCCATTCCCATATCAGGGCCACTGTTTGTGCCTAAATTCTACGCGCAAGCCCATCTGACTATTGGCTCATGTCAACAACAGTGGCTTGAGCTTTGTTTTACCAAAATCAGTAGTCAGCCCTGAATGTTTTGGAAGCCCAAACCATTGCGAACCAATTGCAATAAATAATTTTACAGGTTAAAGATTAATTGCCATTAATGGTGATTTAATCTGGAAAAACCAAATTTAATTGGTTTTAATTGAAACTGAGCTTCTAGTTTCTCCAAAGGCTCAAGGAATGATCATAACCGTTGATTTACTAATTCAAGGATCAAATCAATAGACAAAGGGGAGGATTTTCTCTCCACAAATGCCCACGTGACTCCAAAGACAAGACGTCAAACAGGGCAGAGGATGTACTGGGAGTTGGTAGAAAGGTTAAATCGAAAAACCACTCCCCATAACCATTTAATGCCAGAAAAGAGGATTAATTGATAGTAATATACTAATAATTAATTAGGCCAGGTTGAATTTTAAGGGTATAACTCTCATTGAAGGTGTTTTTGTAGTTCTGGGCCACCATTAAAAGAGAAAAAATTTACATCTGTTGCAAGTTGCAACTAGTAAAGATTCTTGTCTTTTTCTTGTCTTTTTTATTTATTTTAATATTACTTTCTTTTATAATTAACATAAGGAGTCAATGCTGTGTAAAAGAGCCTTGACTTACAGATCAGAGATCTCAGGTTCGAATTCCCACAGCATCATAGTTGTGTGTCTGTGAGTGAGAAATCCCCCTCCCCACTAGTTTAGACTTTTGTACTCAAAAAAACATAAGGAGGGTGCAATTATGTGTGGTGGCTTGGCCAACTTATGAAAATATGAAATGATTGTAATTCTTAAAAGAATGCGTCTTTTTTGTTCTTTGTAGTCACGCCCATTTTTTTTATATCCAAATTCATGGTCCAACAAAGATGATCATCTTTAGTAGTAGTGGGGTGAAATGGTATCTATAAAGCAGGATCCATTTGCAGCTTTCTCATAAAGCTGAGTCAAACTTGTTTTAGAAACCTAGAACAGCATAAAACTGGATGAGATAAATCTGCCTTTATCATCAATTAGATGAAAAAATATATAGTAAAACTGCAAACGTGTTCTCTTTTGGTTCAATTGCTTATGGTCCTCATGGTATCTGATCTCATTTTCAAGATGCATTTCTGTAGAGTAAGCAAACAAATTATTATAATAATGAGAGAGAAGACAGGTTCAGAACATGTTTTTGTGTAAAATAAGGGCACCTTTTGACTGGTTTTAGCAACCTTTCCCTCTGAACTTTGTGTTGGATTAATTCTATCATTTAATTATTTATCCATAGAGAGAATCTTGTAACTCATTTGGTGACAAAATTTTGCATGAAAGGAAGCTAATTGGAGCAAGATACTTCAACAAGGGCTTTGCTGCAGTTTCTGCCCCCCTAAACTCCTCCTTTGACTCACCAAGAGACAATGAAGGCCATGGCTCTCACACCCTGTCAACAGCTGCGGGCAATTTTGTAACTGGGGCAAGTGTGTTTGGGTTTGGTAATGGAACAGCAAAGGGTGGATCACCAAAAGCCAGAGTTGCAGCTTATAAAGTGTGTTGGCCTCCAGTGAATGGAAGTGAATGCTTTGAAGCAGATATATTGGCTGCATTTGATATTGCCATCCATGATGGTGTTGATGTATTGTCTGTGTCACTGGGTGGAGATCCCACTGCATTCTTCAATGACAGTACTGCAATAGGTGCTTTTCATGCTGTTAAGCATGGCATTGTGGTGGTTTGCTCAGCTGGGAATTCCGGTCCAGATGAAGGTACCGTCTCCAATATAGCGCCATGGCAGATCACTGTTGGTGCTAGTACCATAGACAGGGAGTTCCCCAGTTATGTCACCCTTGGAAACTGGAAGCACTTCAGGGTGGGTTATATAGTCCCTTTTTATCCTAAGCATAGTAGATGAAGGTTACTTAATGTTTGCTGTCTAATTTTCATCAAACGGTTGCAAGAAGCTCAGAATAATAAGACATGCCATACACTTTTATAGGTGTTGGAAAGGAACTTCAATCACATATCCTGAAAAACTACACAAATCCATTGTAATTTGTATCTACTTTGTTCTGCAGGGACAGAGCTTATCGGCTGTGGCCTTGCCGGGGAAAAGGTTCTACCGGCTTATTAGTGCTGCAGCTGCTAAAGCAGCTAACGCATCAGTTCAAGAAGCGTAAGGATAATAACAACATCAAGTTCTTTTAATTTTCATTTTACTACTACCATATTCAAGCTCTCAGCAATCTGCTTATTTTATGATGCTGCAGTCTGTTATGCAAGGCTGGCACACTTGATCCCAGAAAGGTGAAGGGAAAGATCTTGGCCTGCCTTCGAGGAGACAATGCAAGAGTGGACAAGGGTGAGCAAGCCTTACTGGCTGGCGCCGTGGGAATGATTCTTGCTAACAATGAGCTTAATGGGAACGAAATTATTTCTGATCCACATGTCCTCCCTGCTTCACATATCAATTTCACCGACGGTGCCCTTGTCTTTGCTTACATCAATTCAACTAAGTAAGATGACAGGCCACCAACAATCATTTAATTTCACCAAAACCATGCCTATGCACAGAACCTGCCTTAAAATCTAAAGAATTCATCTTCATCAAAAGGATGAAGTATCTTCTAAATTGCCTTTTCCAGCTAAGAACTGGCACCCCAACTGCAATAATTCATATAAACTAACTTCCTTATGACTGGTACAGTGAATTAGTTGAAAAGTTTACTTATTTTGACAGGTCTCCCAGGGCTTACATAAAGCGTCCAACAACGCAACTGGGAACGAAGCCAGCTCCCTTCATGGCAGCATTTTCATCAAAGGGACCCAACACCATCACACCAGACATCCTTAAGGTTTTTTTTTAGCATCTCACAAATCTATTCATCAGAGGGAATTGGACTCTCTTAATACTTTGCTCCTTTGTTTTGAATATTCAGCCTGATATCACTGCGCCAGGAGTGAGTATCATAGCAGCCTACACTGAAGCACAAGGGCCAACAAATCAAATGTTTGACCAACGGCGAGTTCTGTTCAACTCAGTGTCAGGCACATCAATGTCGTGCCCTCATATTTCCGGCATTTGTGGCCTTCTTAAAACCCTCTATCCTCACTGGAGCCCTGCAGCTATTAAATCTGCAATCATGACCACAGGTAAGAACACCCTAATCCATTCATCTCATCTTCCTTGGAAAGGAACATAGGCCAAGTTTTCTTATAGTCTGGTAAGAAAGCATTATCCTTCTTTCTGATGTTTTCTCCTTATTCCCGTATTTTACAGCGACAACACAAGATAATAGCAGGGAACCAGTGCTCAATGCTTCTTTCTATAGGGCAACACCATTTAGTTATGGTGCAGGGCACGTTAATCCTAACTGTGCCATGGATCCTGGCTTGGTTTATGACTTGTCCCTTAATGATTACTTGAACTTTCTATGTTCAAATGGATACAACGAAACACAAATCGAAATGTTCTCAGAGGAGACATATAAGTGCCCAAAACCTGCTATTAGTCTCACTAATCTCAACTATCCCTCAATCACTGTCCCTAAACTCAATGGATCCCTTGTGGTGACTAGAACAGTGAAAAATGTTGGCACTCCAGATTCCATCCAAGTGGAAAGGAATCTGCCAAAATGAGACAGATTCTGAATTTTACTGCAACAGGTATTCATTATTTTATACCTCTTTTCTGTGGAAGTTTGATTTACTTTCCGCTTGCTTTTTCTACAACACTCAACTCATTGCTGAAATGTGTTAAAATTGAAGCAAGAAAGAGAACCTCTTTTTTGTTCTTTGTCAGGCCCTTTTTTTTATTATATATATATCCAAATTCATGGTCCAACAAAGATGATCATCTTTAGTAGTAGTGGGGTGAAATGGGATCTATAAAGCAGGATCCATTTGCAGCTTTCTCATAAAGCTGAGTCAAACTTGTTTTAGAAACCTAGAACAGCATAAAAATGGATGAGATAAATCTGCCTTTATCATCAATAAGATGAAAAAATATATAGTAAAACTGCAAACATGTTCTCTTTTGGTTCAATTGCTTATGGTCCTCATGGTATCTGATCTCATTTTCAAGATGCATTTCTGTAGAGTAAGCAAACAAATTATTATAATAATGAGAGAGAAGACAGGTTCAGAACATGTTTTTGTGTAAAATAAGGGCACCTTTTGACTGGTTTTAGCAACCTTTCCCTCTGAACTTTGTGTTGGATTAATTCTATCATTTAATTATTTATCCATAGAGAGAATCTTGTAACTCATTTGGTGACAAAATTTTGCATGAAAGGAAGCTAATTGGAGCAAGATACTTCAACAAGGGCTTTGCTGCAGTTTCTGCCCCCCTAAACTCCTCCTTTGACTCACCAAGAGACAATGAAGGCCATGGCTCTCACACCTTGTCAACAGCTGGGGGCAATTTTGTAACTGGGGCAAGTGTGTTTGGGTTTGGTAATGGAACAGCAAAGGGTGGATCACCAAAAGCCAGAGTTGCAGCTTATAAAGTGTGTTGGCCTCCGGTGAATAAAAGGGGGGGAATTCCGGTCCAGATGAAGGTACCGTCTCCAATATAGCGCCATGGCAGATCACTGTTGGTGCTAGTACCATAGACAGGGAGTTCCCCAGTTATGTCACCCTTGGAAACTGGAAGCACTTCAGGGTGGGTTATATAGTCCCTTTTTATCCTAAGCATAGTAGATGAAGGTTACTTAATGTTTGCTGTCTAATTTTCATCAAACGGTTGCAAGAAGCTCAGAATAATAAGACATGCCATACACTTTTATAGGTGTTGGAAAGGAACTTCAATCACATATCCTGAAAAACTACACAAATCCATTGTAATTTGTATCTACTTTGTTCTGCAGGGACAGAGCTTATCGGCTGTGGCCTTGCCGGGGAAAAGGTTCTACCGGCTTATTAGTGCTGCAGCTGCTAAAGCAGCTAACGCATCAGTTCAAGAAGCGTAAGGATAATAACAACATCAAGTTCTTTTAATTTTCATTTTACTACTACCATATTCAAGCTCTCAGCAATCTGCTTATTTTATGATGCTGCAGTCTGTTATGCAAGGCTGGCACACTTGATCCCAGAAAGGTGAAGGGAAAGATCTTGGCCTGCCTTCGAGGAGACAATGCAAGAGTGGACAAGGGTGAGCAAGCCTTACTGGCTGGCGCCGTGGGAATGATTCTTGCTAACAATGAGCTTAATGGGAACGAAATTATTTCTGATCCACATGTCCTCCCTGCTTCACATATCAATTTCACCGACGGTGCCCTTGTCTTTGCTTACATCAATTCAACTAAGTAAGATGACAGGCCACCAACAATCATTTAATTTCACCAAAACCATGCCTATGCACAGAACCTGCCTTAAAATCTAAAGAATTCATCTTCATCAAAAGGATGAAGTATCTTCTAAATTGCCTTTTCCAGCTAAGAACTGGCACCCCAACTGCAATAATTCATATAAACTAACTTCCTTATGACTGGTACAGTGAATTAGTTGAAAAGTTTACTTATTTTGACAGGTCTCCCAGGGCTTACATAAAGCGTCCAACAACGCAACTGGGAACGAAGCCAGCTCCCTTCATGGCAGCATTTTCATCAAAGGGACCCAACACCATCACACCAGACATCCTTAAGGTTTTTTTTTAGCATCTCACAAATCTATTCATCAGAGGGAATTGGACTCTCTTAATACTTTGCTCCTTTGTTTTGAATATTCAGCCTGATATCACTGCGCCAGGAGTGAGTATCATAGCAGCCTACACTGAAGCACAAGGGCCAACAAATCAAATGTTTGACCAACGGCGAGTTCTGTTCAACTCAGTGTCAGGCACATCAATGTCGTGCCCTCATATTTCCGGCATTTGTGGCCTTCTTAAAACCCTCTATCCTCACTGGAGCCCTGCAGCTATTAAATCTGCAATCATGACCACAGGTAAGAACACCCTAATCCATTCATCTCATCTTCCTTGGAAAGGAACATAGGCCAAGTTTTCTTATAGTCTGGTAAGAAAGCATTATCCTTCTTTCTGATGTTTTCTCCTTATTCCCGTATTTTACAGCGACAACACAAGATAATAGCAGGGAACCAGTGCTCAATGCTTCTTTCTATAGGGCAACACCATTTAGTTATGGTGCAGGGCACGTTAATCCTAACTGTGCCATGGATCCTGGCTTGGTTTATGACTTGTCCCTTAATGATTACTTGAACTTTCTATGTTCAAATGGATACAACGAAACACAAATCGAAATGTTCTCAGAGGAGACATATAAGTGCCCAAAACCTGCTATTAGTCTCACTAATCTCAACTATCCCTCAATCACTGTCCCTAAACTCAATGGATCCCTTGTGGTGACTAGAACAGTGAAAAATGTTGGCACTCCAGGAACTTACAAGGCTCGTATCCAGAACCCAGATGGTGTATCGGTTTCTGTTGAGCCAAACGAGTTGGAGTTCAAGAAAATTGGTGAAGAGAAGAGCTTTAAACTACTCCTGCAGGTTAAAGATGCCAAAGCAGCTAAGAACTATGTGTTCGGGAAGTTGATATGGTCAGATGGTACGCACTATGTAAGGAGCCCCATTGTGGTAAAGGCTGCCTAGGGTTTGTAATCATGTGTTCTCGAACCGTTCAACTTAGAACCCTATCCAAATAGTCCAAGTCATCATGTTGTGAGACAAAACCATTTTAATCATGTCAAAATAAGGAAAAAACCAGATGTGTTTGTAATTAGTGTGCTTAGTAATAATTAGTCCTACTATAATATCATCTTTGATTCGTATCGTGTTATCGTGTTAGATCGAAAATTAGGACAACTAAACTTATCATCATGGTATTATCATTTATGTGAAGAAACTTTGGAAGTAGGAATTCAAGTTTACAGAATTAGAACTTATCAAAATATAAGACTTATGTAACGTGGAATATTACCAAAAGCCTAGCTCCACTAAAAAATAGTGAGATAAATGCCCATCCCAAGCCACCAAAAAACAGATAAGGAAAGGAGGGATAGGGTTGGAGAAGGAAAGAGGGGTCGGAAAAAGAGCAACAAAAAAAAAAAAAAAAACACCCTACATCAATTGATAGGGCAATGCTCCAAGTGCAGTGGCAGGCCTCTTTGAAATTCTACGTATGGAAACGCTATGGGTTGGTCATCATCCTCAGTCCTCCACCTATACAGAAAATTGGTTATTGATCATCAACTTAATTCCACATTTATTTTGCCCTAATACTTAAAGTAGTACATAATATTTGTGAAATTGCAAAATAATTATAATTATAATCTAATTATATAATTACCTGAAATTCTGTACAAGGTGGTGGAGAAAAATTGCAACTTCAAGCTTCCCAAGTTCAGATCCAGGACAGCATCTAGACCCTCCACCAAAGGGAGTAAATCTCTTGCACGTTTGGTCTTGGCTCTGAATTTTCTGTCCAAATTTTTTTTCACAATATTGCATTTAGTTAATACACCAACTAAAAAAATTAAAAATTCGATGTATCTATATTACTCTGTAACTTGCGTCTATCTATACAACCGATTACACATAAGATTTTTCTTCGGTGAGCCAAAAGTGTATGTGATTAAATCATGAGGTTTGATTTTATGTTTCATTACCTCCCATCTCCAAGGATGAAACTCAAGAGCACTTGCATGGAGGGAAGGGTCCAAATGAGCTGCACTAAAGACGGGTAGAACTTTCCAGCCAGATGGAATTAAATAATCTGCAGAAAGTTGCATTAGAAAAAAGAAAGAAAAAAAGACCACTTATTTTTTTCATTTAATTAAACAGATCGATCGTCACATACTGCAAAGTGCCAAAGTACAAAAAAGTTCTGCGTGCTTTTGGTTGTGCTTAGGCATATTTTAATACTACTTTTACCTCTAAATTTCACATCTTTGAGAGCCTTTCGGTGCACGAATTTTACAACGTTTCCACATCTGAGAGCTTCGTTGATCACCTGCCAATAAAAGAAAAACAATTTGTAAAAAATGTCTGTCACGAAAATAAAACTAAACAATGCTAAATAAAACCAAGGCAATGGGTGTTAGTTGATTGTCGAGGTTTTTGGTGTGCTCTCAAATGGTCATGGATTCAAGTTGCCATGGTACCTATGTGTGTGAGTTTCCGCCTCTCCTTTCTTAATTTTGGCAAAACAATGCTAAATAAATGAGGATTTTCTTACATTTTGGGTAAATTCCATTTTCTTATAATCTTCCCAGTTCAAGTACTCATCTTTCTGCTTCCCTCTTCTAATGTTCTGATGCTCCACCTTTATATAATAAAAAAGAACCAAAAATAATAATTAATTAAATACCATTTATGTGTCTTGGCCAAAAAGGAGAAAATAAAATCTTAAAGAATTAAATATATATAAAAATAAAAAAATAAAAAAGGTTGCACCTTTAATTGTTGTAATGCAGAAGGTGATTGAGCTAGAAAATAAACTGCCATGTTGATTAAGAGAGAGGTAGTCTCATAGCCACCCAATAGAGAATCCAAGATGAAACTCACTTTTTCATCTTCAGATAAGGTATCAACATCCATAAGTATCTCAAGAAAATCACTCCTTTTACTCCTGCTGGAATTAGTGCTTGTCTCAGCTGCTTGTCTTCTTCTTTCCTCTATAATTGCTTTCACAGTTGAAGATATCCTCCTTCTAGCCTGTAAAGAGACCATTAATGCTCTCGCATGCCTCTAGCTACTTTTTTCTTCTTTTCTTTTTCGCAACAAAAAATAAAAACAAAGAAAAGAAGAAAAGGCTATGGATATATCTTGAACAAATTATTTAAATATATTAATTTAGTGACTTTATATTAAAAATGGAAATGTTATCTGCCCGACTGTCTGGTAATACAAAATGACCATTAGTCAATCATGTTGATTTGTGTCTCAATGTGTGGTCCGAATTCACAATCCCACAAACAAAAACACGTGTCTTGTATGTAAGTTTGACAACAATATATTGCTTATCTGGGGTACCTTAACAGCTCTTGCATATGGGGTTCCAGGAATGTAAAGAGGGAGAGAAATGAGCCCTCTCATGAAAGTCAAGAAATCTTCAAGAATTCTTGTGGTCTGTGGCTCATCTGGGGTCAAACCTAGCACTTGCTTTACTATTACATTGAATGTGAACTGCATGCATGTGGAACCAAAAAATAATTAATATGTAATTAAACCATACACAGAGAAACCCAAAAAAAAAATATCCATGATAAGGATATTCATTGCTCCCTCTCTCTATCCTTCTAAGATAAGTGACATGAGTAGAGAGATAAACAATGAAACGGGAATACGGGATTTTTTCTCCGTTAGAATGTACCTTTCTGGCTTCCTCACAAAAGATGACTTGTGATTTATCTTTCCAAGAGTGAAGTATGCTAATGGTTGTGGCTTCAATGTCGCTGAGAAACTCAGGCTTGGATTTGGTAATGGTGACCAAGGAGACAGCCACATTTCTGAGCCTTTTGTGAGTATCAGCCACAGCCACAAGCATGGAGCTCTTGCCAAGGATGCCATGGATGGGTTTTGGATAGCTGCATTCGAACAACTTGCCTTCATTCTGAAGTATGAAGTAGTTGAGCTCTTGATCACATGACACAATTGTGGGAGACAAGAACAAATGCGATTTAAACACTTTCCCATACCTGAAAAATCAAATTAACCAATTTTTTTTATAACTCTAACCCTTCAATTAGATGAGATAAAACAAGAATTAAACATATAGAAGGCAATGCATGACACAATTGTGGGAGACAAGAACAAATGCGATTTAAACACTTTCCCATACCTGAAAAATCAAATTAACCAATTTTTTTATAACTCTAACCCTTCAATTAGATGAGATAAAACAAGAATTAAACATATAGAAGGCAATATTAATTAGTGTTTGCTATTACCTAGAACAATGGTGTTGCAGGAAGGCACCAAGGGAATTAGAAGGATGAGGCTTCAAGAA
Source organism: Prunus avium (assembly GCF_002207925.1). The sequence continues at coordinate 124,843 of NW_018921643.1, read as the reverse complement.
GGCAAGTGTTTGTCCCAATATAGGCCACCCAAAAGACCCTTTGGGTGGAGGGCTACCATTAAGCCTTAGCAACATTAAGGGCAAGAAGTGGTTTAAAATGAAACCCAAAAGGGAGCCAAACATTCCAAGTAGAACCACAAGCCAAAAAGTGCTTCCGGCCATGGACAAAGTTGTAAGCTCGAGCAATTGGAGCTTGAAGCTTCTGTGATGTTGTTTTAAGTCTACTATGTGTACAGGAAAGAGAGAGGTGGTATTTATACTACTATATGTTACAAACGTCTAATATTACCATTGATTTTTACTGTCGGTTGAGTCAACTTTTTGTCAGAGAGGTCAGCTAGTCTAGGATCTAGACCCACAGCATAGGGATACAGAGGAGAGAGAGAGAGAGTAATTATTAACAATTGTAATCACATGGAACTTTAAGCAATGACAATTAATTGATTATTGTGTTAAGCTACAAAGGGGAGATATATGATCAGATGGAGAGAGATAATACTTTTTGCTATTTTCGGTAAATAGCTCAATAACAGAATGGATAATTTTTTCACGTGTCATTGCATTATTGGTTGAAAATAACAAAATAGTGTTATTCTATCACGAAAAAGCTTTTACGGATCAAATGGGTTCAAGCTTAAGTGAGATTGTCTTATGTTTACATGGATTAATCAAGATTTTAACTAACAATTAAATATTTATTTAAGCAAGAAAAACAACACTAGTGTAAATTCAAGGAAGATGGCGAAAGTAGTGCTTGCAAGTTAAAATCTTGATAATACATGAGCATTGCTAACATCACTTCCATTATGATGAATGAGTTATAATACATCAACAACAGAAAATCATCCATGGATTCGCATATCACTAATATTGACAAGATTCTTAATAGTACACATATACCCCACCCACAAAAGCTTTGACTCTTTGTTTGCAACATACTTACCCACCTGCAGAAGAGAAAGAGCTTCGCATATTTTATAGTGTGACAACTAGACTTATACCTAAACACATAAAGAAAGCTATTAAAGTTATGGCCACCCTAACACAAAAGGTACAATATGTAACCTCAATCAAGCCACGTAACTTCCACTTTAACTCATACTCTATCAAGGTTTACAAATCAAAAACTCCACAGAAGTCTTATCTAAAACTTATTAAGATCATTGTGGGTGTTTGTAGTTCTAAGTAATTTAAGAAAAACGTATCTTTAAACAATCTCAAACTTCGATTTCCGTATTGAGAAGTATTTTTTCATGGACGATACTTCCCTCCTCACCTTCTATTGTGACTCATCCACAAAGTGACATGTGTCTTCTCTTTTTTAATTGTCAAAACAATTTCTTCCTTTTTCACTTTGTTTTTTGTCAACCATTTTTAGGTCTTTGTGGCCCTTTCCAACTCTAACTTTAATAATCCCTTTACAACCAATGCATGTTGAACTTGATTCTTTATAGTGTTCATAAATTCAAATTTAGCATTCCAAACAAAAGCAATTGCTTGTGGAGAGATCGATGACCTAGCCATGAGATTCTCTTTTGTTCTATCAAAAAACGAAGAATTAGATTGAAACTTGATATCTGCTACCAATTTTTTTTAGGGCAGTGCTATTCTCACTCCCAAAAAACATTTTGCAATTCTCTAAATAATTGTAAAATCAATAATGTTATTTGTACCATATTTACTGATCATTTTGCTTATCATCTCTCTAATAGAGGTGTGTCTCACCTGTGTATGTGGGACCTACCTCTATTAGAGAGGTGATCAGTAAATGTGATACAAATAACAGCAACATGCTTATAAAATACTATTACGATTTAAATTCCTCCTAAAAAAAGTCTCTTTTGTTCTATCAAAAAACGAAGAATGAGATTGAAACTTGATATCTGCTACCAATTTTTTATAGGGCAGTGCTATTCTCACTCCCAAAAAACATCTTGCAATTCTCTAAATAATTGTAAAATCAATAATGCTATTTGTACCATATTTACTGATCATTTTGCTTATCATCTCTCTAATAGAGGTGGGTCTCACCTGTGTATGTGGGACCTACCTCTATTAGAGAGGTGATCAGTAAATGTGATACAAATAACAGCAGCATGCTTATAAAATACTATTACGATTTAAATTCCTCCTAAAAAAAGGCACGTAAACGCTCCCCATCTTTAATCTAAGTTTTCTTTTCTTTTTTGACTCCTTTTGAGCACACCCACCAGGGGTCGGAGGAGCTTCACATAGTTATTAGAGCGGCGGTTAGGCCCTAACACAACAAAAGTCATAACATGTGATTTCAATTAAGCCATCAACAAAGTTAATCATAATTAATCAAGTGTTTTTTTTTTTTTATAAAAAACTTCAGTTTTTATTTTCTTATTTAATTTTTTAACAAGATGGTAAGAAAGTTGTAAAAAAATTAGCTTGTTATTAAAAAAAAATTAATACATTTAATAAGGGTAAACTTGGAAAACAAAAACTAGTTTGTGTGATGCATTAATGACATTGTTTTAAGTGTAAGGAAAGTGACACTTGTCATGAGAAGAAGGGAGAAGGTCCAAAAGAGAAGGTTAGAGAGAAGGTTGCTACCACTCCCCTTAGAACAATTAATCCCTAGATATATTCTTTGGCAAGAAAAGTACAACAATTAACAAATTAATTCTAACATGTTCTTGTGTCTTGGTCAAAAATATGATGGATTCTTTTTTACTCTGTTGGGATTAGCGTAACCTAATTTGTAACTTTGTTGCTTACCCTATAATTATGATATTTTTGCTTATTATTCATTTACACAAAGCCATTTATTGGTCTTGCAATGTAATTATGTTAGGGCAATTGTAATATATAATAAATAAATTATAAATCGAATAAAAAAATACTGACGATCGATGAAGATATAACTTTAGATATGGACCATATGGTTTGTGCAAGCCGTGGCTCAACTTGCTTGTGGCATTCAATTGCGCATGGATCCAAATCCAAAGAGGAAGAGAGAGAGATAAAAAAAGACAATATCAGGCCAAAAAAAAAAAACCAAAAAGATTTTAATATATTGGGGTGGTTCCACTGAGTCAAAGCACAGATTGCAATATATGCTTCTTGGGTTCCTCAATTGTATTATTTCTTCTTTTAGGGACCATTTTCCTTCTTTCTATATCAATTTTTTTTCTTCTAGTGGGCACCAAAAAGATCGACACATAGTCCCCAAATAATGTGTTTGACTGTTTTTCTCTGTGATTGCATTGCATACCAATAAAGATAAACTTATTTGAGGAAAATCCTTTGTATGGCCTATTATATATTGTTTTTTTTAATGATTTGAACAATCTAATTTTTAGATATTCTTTCAAAAAAAAATTCTGCAAAAAATTACTTGAATTCGAAATTATTTGATTACTTAATTATATTGTTGTTTTAGTATTTTCTTAAAGAACCATGTTCGTCTATTTTGTTACTTGCAATTATATGCATTAATTATTTTTAATTTTTCTAATTTTTTGCAAAGATGATTATATAAACACTTGAAAAATAGACGATTTAGATTGTTAAAAAAAATTCGTAAAGTACACTAAAGAATGTCACTCAAATAAAATTATTTGATTGATTCCCCAATTCAAATGGATTGTATACATTATATATAAATCTAATCAATAAAGAGAGGGGAATTCAAAATATTTGAGATATCTTCCAACATGATTGAATAAATATTAAATTTGTCATCTTTAGGTTAAGTCCTTCATATCAAATGCTTTGAGGATATTCTTTTACTTTAATAAATATTAAATTTGTCATCTTTAGGTTAAGTCCTTCATATCAAATGCTTTGAGGATATTCTTTTACTTTTATTTATTAAAAAAAAAAAGTGGTATATAAGTTAACTTTCAAGATCGTACTTGAGAAAACACAAGTTGATTAAAACAGTCGCAAAAAGTAAAAAAAAATTACAAGATGACAAATTATTATGGTGGAAATAGTGTGATCTCCTCTCTCTCTTCACGAGACTCGAGATGGCACGAGGGTATGTCAGTTGGACCAAAGCATGCATTTGATTTCATTCTTTTTTCTTTGAAATGTTTTGACTCTTTTCTCTTCCTTTCTCTCTCATTTTTGACTCTTGACTAGAAAAGATTGACCGAGTTTTGGTAGGACTTGAGACTCTCCTGCGCATTGATGTATGATCTCATGCTAGGCTAAGTTATATTCACCCGTGTGTGAGTGACTGCGGATAGATGATTGTAAGTTGCTGTGGATTGCAACGACTTTTAATACGAAATTATTACATATAATTGGAGATAATATTTTTTTTTTTTATAGTGCTCGTTTGTAATGTGATGAGAGAGATAGTCAGAATATAGACGACTAATTAGCATTCATCACCAACGTGAGTTGGTCCAAGTGGAAGGGGCTTGGATCCTTTAAACAAGAGGTTCTATGTTTGATCCCTGGCACTTGCGAATAGAGCAGACTTTATTGGGAGAGGTCCCCGCTTTGCGCCTGACCGTACCTTGAGGGATTTAGTCTCCGCAGTCGCGCGGGGTATACCCTGGGAAACCAAAAAATTAGCATTCGTCTGTAATAAATATGGACCTTCTTAGGGCTAGTTTGGTATTCTTCTGCTGTGCTGCAAAAATAATCAGCTGTGAAAAAAATCAGTTAGGCGTTTGGTAAACTATATTTGAAAAAGTGATGTAAGTAATCAAGGTGTTTGGTAAACTTTTATACAAAAGCACTTTGAGTATGTATAATGACCAAAAAAACCAAAACAAAAAAAAGTCTCTCCCAAAAAAAAAAAAAAAAACTCTCAGCTCCCATCTTCTTCTCTTCGCAGACTCTCACCCCCTCCCTCCTCTCCTTCCCTGTTAGGAACCAATCCCCCCGCCGCAAACAATCGCCAGACCCCTCCAACAACCCCACCCGACCCGACCCAATCCCATATCCCCATACCCAACCCTTTCCCCCACGCCAACCCCACAGAACAAACCTCACCCAACCACCACCTCTCTCTCGCTCTCTCTCCCCCCAAGCCTCCACCGTCTCTCTACTTGATCCCCCACACCGCCCAAATCCTCCAAGCCTTACCCACTGCTCAGATCCACCAAGCCATACCCACTGCCCAAATACAAATCTTAGGGTTTTTTACCCTATTTTTATTCAATTTAATGAAATTTACGAATCAACACATGAATTCAATTTAATTCAGACTGATTGCTGATGAAATTGCAGCGGCTATTATGGCTCGCAATAACTGGCCCAAAATGCAGTGAGAAGAAGGAAGAAGAAGAGTGTGTTGTGTGCAGAGGGGAGACGAAACCATTTTGGATCCAGGGAGGTTGTGGCCGTAGAATAGAAAGTGAGGATAACGGATGTCATTTGCTAAAATAAATGGGGGCATTATAGGTATTTTGAATGTTTCATTAATTGCCCCGCATGCTTCCATCCGCAGCAGTTTTGAGAAGCACCTCTTGAGCTGCTTCTGAAATCTGCTGTGAGTCACAGCAATTTTGATAAAAAGCAGCCTTATCTTGATTTACCAAACACTTTTTCATTCAAAACTTAAAAAATAAGCTGCTTCTTTTAAAAGTTAAGCAACCCCAAACTAAGCCTTAGCTCTCCCTTTCGCACGATCCTAGTTAGCAGTTAGCATTAGCCTCATCTTCTGTTCAAACTTGAGACCTGCACCATGCTATATAAGTTGGCCTTTTGTTGTTCGACAGGCGTAGAAATAAAGCTGATGACAATAATCTTCCTTGAATTTTCACAAACATGGACTTCTTTACGTTTCACTATGAGCATCACTCACTAGACCAAATTTCTACAAGGTCAATCTTTTTTTGTATACGGAACATTCAATTACAAACAAAAGCCTGTCGGACGTCCAAAAGAGGTCAAAAAAAAAAGAAGAATTTTTAGTTATTTTATCCTCTGAACTATGACACTAATCTAACTCAACTCCTGAATTTAGTTATTTTTCAGCTAATTTAGTTATAAAACTCATTATAAATAACTAATTTCACCCTTACCGTTAAATTTTTTGAATTTCATCTAATTTTCCGTTAAAATGTCACATATGGAGCACGTGAGTATATTTTTTTAATCTTTAAAATACAAATGAAACAAAATAAAAACAAAAACACAAGTACGCCTTTTTCGGATACTCTAATCTCTGTGTATGCAAGATCTATGCCATGGATTTCAATCTAAGAAATCTCTGACCCACAAATCCAAGACCTTTGGAAGAGAATCTAAGAAACCGACATGAATGAGATCAGGCCAGCAGATCTAATTAGATATCTTAGAACTTAGATCTGCAATCCTCTAGGCGACGCTAGCGGTGAACGCTATACCCACAAGCCCACCACCACCACAATCACTGGTTCTTCTTCTATCTCTTATCATTGGCGGAGCCAGTTAAAGCCCACAGGGTCACTTGACTCTTCTCAACATTTTAAAAACCCTAAATTTATGTATGTTATCCAAGTTGTTTTTATAGCTATACTTATCTTACTGTTGAGCCTTCTCGTAAATGTCAATTGTCTACAATGAACATGAATATAATCTATATTTGTTTTCATGTCTTCATATGTTATTTACATATGTGTGCCATGCATTCTATTTGATTTTCTCATTTTATCTAAGATCAACTTTTAATACTCTTTTTCTTTGTTTACTCTTTCATTATCTTTACATTGATAGAATTTGGGTTATGCTTACTTAAAATATTAAATTTGTCATATTGAAATTTATTTTCCTATAAAAGCTATATTTTCATTATAATGAATTCTTAAATATATTTTTCTATAAAAACTAAGTTTATTGTAATTATAAAGCTATTTAAAGTTAATCCTCCTTGATAGAATTCCTGGCTCCGTTACTACCCCTGACTATGAGCCACCGTCTCTCTTTCTCTCCATTTCTTTCTGTACCCAGACGCACCCAACCTTCACTTCTTTCATGGATTTTTTTTCTTCAGTTTTTACATTTTCTGAATTTTATACGTTATCTTGTAAAATAACAAATATGTCCTTACAATTAACGGCAATTTGAATGGAGTTTTAAACTTAACGATAAATCTTAAAATGTGCTATTTATATGAGTTTAAGTACTAAATTGGTTGAAAAAATAATTCATGAGGCAAAGTTCGATGAGGGTGATAATTATTTACCTTTTTTTCGGTCTGAAGAATTATTTACCTTCAAAACAATTATTTTTCACTATATAATTAAGCTGCAAATATATATTTTTTTATAGGCAAACCGTCCAGAAAACTAATGAACTATTATCTTAATTAATAGAGTTTAATTAGCAGGGAAGGAAAAGGTGGCACTAGATCAAGTACTGTAATGTGGTGATTGCACGTGCAAGCCATGTGGTCCCAGAAAGATGAGAGAATCATTACCCGTGGGCTGCAGGGTCTCTCCTCCTCAACCCGTGCGTGTGGTGGCAAAAGGCTACGTGAAAATATGATGGTCTTTATCTACAGGTGGCCAGGTGGGGTTGAACCACCAGAAGGGATAGGATTGGAATCAAATCAAAATAGCCAGTAGCAGTAGGTTATTTTGTTATATTCCTATTTGGATCGGTGTGCTGCATACTAAGTTATATTTGGTTTGATAAGATTTTAAATTGAGTGATACTTTGGGGTCCAAAACTTTGTAAAAAATAAAATAAAATTTGAAGCCAATTAAAAGAGTCACATTTATTTTATGTTGTATGAACCGTTGCTTGATAGGCTTAGAGTGTTAGTCAATTCGGTGCTTGTATTAAAAAAAAAATTATGTATTTTTTTTAAGATCCTAGTAGGGTCTGTTTGGTACACCTCCTTGGATTGGATTGGATAGGACTAGCTTAAATAACACTGGAAACCCATCTCTAATAGGGTTGCCAAATTAGACATATATAGGACATTAAGGCTGTGTTTGGTACCCCTCACTGGACTGGACTGGCATAAATAATATTGGAAACCCATATTTAGTAAAAGAGGGGACTAACTTAAATGAGACTAAATAGCACAACAGTGATCAAAACCCTTCACTCGCTGCTCTAATATAGCGAAGTCGAAAAGTGGTTCACAAAATAGCGAACTCGCTAAATAAAACAGGCGAGTCCGAACTACACCAATTTCTCCTTCTTCTTCATTTGGAACTAGATTTTCTGGATTTTTGTTTTCTGTAAACCGTATCATACCAAAAACCATACCCAATTAAACACCTATCACCACCCAACCCATTGCATAACCCAGAACCTTGGCGTCTCCACCTCCCCTGCACAACCACAACATCCCTTGCACAACTGATTTCCACAGAGCCAATAATTCTATTTGAAAAAATAAAAAACCAAAGAGTGACATATTTTGGGAAACAAAAATCAAGGGATGAAGAATTTGGATTCTTGAAAATAGAAGAAGATTAATGGTGGGTCTGTAACCTTTGGAAATGTTTCTTCCCCAATTAATAGGCTATTGCGTTTCCCTCTTTCATCGCCTCTTCCAACTGTGAGCAATCCAATAGGACCCCATCATCATCATAATCATCCCCATCTTGTTCGTTTTGTTAATGTGGGTAAGAATCTGATGGCCTTAATTAGGGGCAAAGTGGGGTGATAGGGAAGAAAAGAGGCATGGTTGTGTTTGTGGAAAGCATGGCCTAAGCTGTGTGGTTTGGGGAGGTAGGCAAATGGGTTTGAGGAGGATTGTAGGTGGTGAGGTGACGGGAAGAGGAAGAAGAGAAGATATTTGTGGTTCTCTAAAATATTTTATTAGTTTATAGTTAATTAATTATTTTAGCTTAAATTTTATTTATTAATTGTTTATATCAATTATGATGTTATTATCTAGTTTTTTTTAAATAGAATTTTTATTATTGTTTAGAACATAAATTAACAAAAATACACTTGAAAAATGCTTATATATTATCATTCTAAAAAAGATATTAGAAAGCCTTTAAAAAAAAAATAGAATCCTTAATTAAATTTAAATGTTACAATATTTATTTTGTAGTCCGACATAACACCAAACATAGGTCTTCACTATTTTTACAATCCAGCTTCTTAGTCCGACGCAGCACCAAACGTAGGTCAGTACTTAATCCAGCTTAGTCCAATCCAAGCCCATCCAAGATAGTCCCAGGATTTAGTCCAGTCCATAACAATCCGCCGTACCAAACGACCCCGTAGTGTAGTATCATAACATGTTTATTTTAAAAAAAAGAGAAAGGAAAAAGCCCATGGGCTTCATATATATGCAAGTTGGATAGAACATCCCAAACTTGATAATTCCTTGACTGAAAACAAAATAAGATAATAAACCAATCTCAAACAATATCAAATTGCTGCACAAATAATGAAAAGCTCAAATGTAAGAAGGAATTGTGAGTGCTCAAAATTCCAAATCACATAGTAGTTTATTCATTTATTTCATTTAATCCTTCTAAGTTCATTCATTTATTTCATTTAATCCTTCTAAGTTCTAACCACTGACCACTCACATAATGCAGAAGATCAAAAAGCCCAAAATACAAAACCCTGTTACATGTTATTGCAAAATCTCAGTGTACAGCCTTCTCAAGCTTCTTCAATCTCTATATCAACTGATCAAGGCATTGGAAGAGAAATCTCACTTTTCCTTATCATTTCAGGGAGCTTTCGACATCTATCACGAAACGGTACTTCACATCTCTCTTTATCAGCCTCTCAAGAGCTTCATTTACGTACTGAATTGGAACTATTTCTATGTTTGGATATATCTTGTGAGCAGCACAGAAGTCTAGCATTTCCTGTGTCTGCTTCGTACCGCCCGTTCCGCTACCAGAAATCGACTTCATACCTGGAAAATCGTCAGTTGAATCCGGTTCATTGAACTGGCAAATTTTGTAGCCTAGGATGAATAAAAACTCTTGAGTATTGAAATTGCTAAACTTACCCAGGAGCAGGCTTAGAGGACTCAATTTGACTTCACTTGGAGCCCCAACCAAGACAAGAACACCAGCAGTCTTCAACAGGGACATGTATGGATCAAATGGATGATCACCAGATGCTGTGTCAATAATGAAGTCAAGTGACTTTGCCAGGGCCTGCATAAATGGTAAAATCAGGGAAACGTGTGGAGCTTTAGAAAAATGTGTCATGTACAACTTTGGATACAACAAACAAAATCTGTGCCATTGATTTTGTACTGAAGAAGTATCAATGGCGCAGATCAATGCTGGAACAAGCATTATGTATCTGTACCGTCATCTGCTCTAGGTCGGATGAGACCACGAAATTGTCTGCACCCAGCAGAGTTAGAGCTTCTTCTTTCTTCGATGTGCTCGTGCTGAAAACGGTCACATTTAGCCCAAAAGCCTTCCCAAATTTCACTGCCAAGTGACCAAGGCCACCAAGTCCAATCACCCCTAGAGATTTTCCGGGCTGGTTCATCTTGTGGCGAATCATCGGAGTGTAAACAGTGATGCCAGCACAAAGCAGAGGAGCTGCTGAGGCCAATGGATAGCCATCTGGTATCCGGAAGCAGTACCTATAAATTCAAGAACAAAATTTTACATCTTCCATCTGCTACAGAACTTGCAAAATTCTTTGAGCATCAAGCAACTAATTTTGTTCGAAAACAAAAACAACCAATTATGTAGTCATTTAGAAATCTGGACAGCAATTCTGCATGTTTCAAAAGGAAAGTGGAGAAAACTTGCCCTTGATGAGCAATAATGTAACTGGAAAACCCTCCCTGTGTAATTGTGCCATCCACATCAACATTGTTATAAGTAAAAACTGCGCCCTTTTCACAAAAAACTTCAAGGCCATCACCACAATAGTCACAGTTTCTGCATGAATTAACATAAGTTCCTATTCCAACATGGTCACCGACTTTGAAGCCATGAACATTGGAACCAACTTCTTGCACAATGCCAGCAATCTCATGTCTGTTACACAATCAATTGAGAACATTTTTTAGATTAATAACTGCTGGATGAGTTTAATTTTTGAGATTCGTTTAGCAGGTAGATTAAATCACATCCATTTAATGGTAATTATCGGGCCAAAAATGCCCTGGTAATAAATTACTATACATACCCGGGCACCATTGGATAATTTGCATTTCCATGCTTGTTCCTTGGAAAAAGCACATCAGCATAACAAATTCCGCAGTGTGTAATCTTTACGGAAACATCATCGTTTTGAAGAGACCTGAACAATTTGAATCCACTCAACCTAGCTAGTTCAACAACAAACTATCCAAGAACAATTTAGCTAGCCTAGCCACATGCAACCCAAGAATCATGAGCTCAATAGCATACCTTCGGCTAAACTTGTAAGGCGATAAAATTCCAGATTCATCTGTTGCAGCCCAACCCAAGCAGTCCCCATTTCCATTTGCACCAGTATTTTCAGAGCTCATGATTTTTAATTGTTCCAAATTAATATGTATGTCGCTAGGAAGAAGAAGGGCTACTTTACTTCAATGTGGGTGTGAGAGTTTTTGAAACAGAGTGGTAGTTTGAGGTACAAGAAAATGATCCAAGTTTTTGTGCTTTTTGGGTTTTTGGGTTTTAAGATAGACGCCCAAGCGTTGTGGACTATATAGACCAACGATGACGCAAGGGCATGCGTGATCATCACCTCTTACCCACGTACGCAGTGATGAGTTTCAACTTTCATGGGCTTACAAGTTATATGTGGGGTAAGAAGTTCTAGGATTTGTTTAATCTTCCCAGAGGGCTAGTACAATTTTTCTGCACAACGTGTGAAAGGGGTATGCTAGGGTGACCTTTTCTTTCTACCTTCTTTGTCTTTCTCTCCAATTTGCAATGTTGGACGATAAACGAAATCATTCATTTATGAGGTCGTTGGTCTTTGAAAAAGGAAAATCGATTAAATTGAAAATCGTTTAAGTCATTTGATTAATACTGTGATAATTCAATATTTAATCAAAACACTCAGTTCGTCTATTTAGTTGATAAAAATTAGATGAGTAAATAAATTTCAGTTTGGTTGAGTTTTTTAGAGAGAGAATTTTTAAATATGGTGACTTAGAAGATAGACAATTTTGATTACCAAATCATATTGCCGGAAGAGAACGAGACAAGAGAAGGTTCGGAAAATAGTAGGTGATGTGTCACTATCACCCATATGCATGAAAGTTCAACTTTTTCATGTCGTCAGCAAAACAGGAGGGAAATCAAGTGGGTGCTGTAGAACAAGATAAAGTAAAATAATAAATCAACCTCAACCTCAACCAATATACATATATAAATTATCTCACAAATGAAGGCTCAAAATAAGAATTAAATTGAACGCTGAAAGTCAACTCTTGATCAAGTCCATATCGTATGGAACTTTATTTAATATCATAACATCAACATACAACTCTAAATCACAAACACAAGGCTAGTACAATTTTTATGCATAATGTGTGCAAGGGGGAATGCTGGTGTTAATTTTTCCTTTGTTTCGCTCTTTCTAATACCTTCTTTATATTCATTTTCATCTGCAATGTTGGATGATAAGCGAAATCATTCATTTTCGAGGCCATTCTTCAAGGATTTATTTTATTTTATTTTATTTTATTTTAAAATCAACCAAATTAGAAATCGTTTAGTCATTCGATTAACAATCTTAAGGGCCTAGCAGATAGACTTTTTTCCCAATGAGAGAAGAGATGACTTCTTCACTTTCGGGTATCCATGAGGGGCTAGCTGTCGAAAACAAGGGAGCTTGGCACAGTCGCCTGAGAAACTACTTTTAGTCAAGGTCGTGGATCAGGAGAGAGGGAAGGATCGAACCATGGGAATGAATATACAGGGCTATCACCTTCTTTGGCCAGATCTTCCAACCTGTAATAAAAATTAAGTGAGTAAATGATTTTTGATATGGTCAATTTTTTATAGAGATAATTTTTAAATGGTCACTTAGAAGATAGACGATTTTAATGACCCAATAACATTATAAGATGAGAAAGAGGCTTGGAAAAGTAGCAAGTCAAGGTCACCCAAGTCAAATGGGTCTAGAACAATATAAAGTACAATAATAAACCAACCTCAACCAATATATTACATATACTTAGGGCACTTACAGCAGTTAGCCCATTGTCATGGCAAGGGGGGACAAGGGCAGCTACTATTCACGTGAATAGTGGCGCAGTTAGCCCATTGTCATGGCAAGGGGGGACAAGGGCAGCTACTATTCACGTGAATAGTGGCTGTCATTGTAAAAAGCTAAGTGTGTTTCCAGCAGTTGCCATGGCAAAGGGCAAATACTATTCATTTTTTTTGTTTTTTTTCACAAATTTGTTTACCTAAACAATTAATTTGGACAATATTTTCGGATAAAATTTTTCGGTTCGCACTTGTCAATACTTGAGTAAAAAGTGAATAATAGTAGAAGTAGAAGAAAATGTATGAGGATTTGGTGTTGAAAGTGAAGAGTTTTGGTAGGTATTTATAGAAAAAAATTACAGAATTTTTGGGTTTTTTTTTTTTTTTAAAATTTCAATTTTTTTCATTTTTTTATTGCACAAAAATTGGCTGCCGTTGGATTGGAGGAAAAATTCTGATCGTAGAGCCCAGAACGATATATATATATATATATATGTGTGTGTGTGTGTGTGTGTAATATTATTGTCTTAGAATGTGTTTTAAAACATTATAATTCTTGGTGTAGAGTTATTGATGTGGGTCATAGAGAGAAATATTTACTAATTGAAGGTGATAGTTTTCCTTTGCTTTGAGTTTGACGTGCAAGTCAATTGTGCAAGTCATCTTTTAAACTTGCAAGCTATTGGGATATTAATGAAAGATATAGTTGAGTCATTATTCTACTAGTACGTGTCTTCATAATATACGTTCTTATCTTGTAATGACTTGGAGTGGACAGAAAATTACTTGGGCACCAAGATTAAAACGTGCTGACTACTTAAGTGATGATAGAATGTTTATTCTAGTATAAATAGAAAGCTTACATTTACAAGTTGTTTACTACTACATATAGAGATAACATGTATACAATGTGATAGTTGTTAGAGAGGACTAAAGAGAGATGCAAGGAAAATATGTTATTGGAGGAGATAGAGAGCTTTACTTGTGGTTTACTAAATTGGATTTATGCTTTGAAATCGAGGTATGGATTTCTTTGGAGCCTTTAAGGGGATTGATTTAATTAAATTTCGTGAGCACTATATTATGCATGATATTATTATTTGATAGGCATAACTATATCATGTCATGGAAATTAGTTGGAGATGTTGGTTGGAGAAAATAATGACGGAAAAGAGGGTAATGGAAATAGTCTTTTGTGTAGTTGAGTCTAACTCTTGGCAGGTACCAGGTCTTAGGGATCTCACAGTGCACATGTTTTTATTGGGTGATTTGGGACTGGCGAAAGGGAGTTAGACAATATGACTAACAAAAGGGGAATTATGGGATGATTGAAATGGGTGTTAGTTCATATAAATGGGCATTCGGGACCAAGTGGTATAAGCATGGTATGGGACGTGCAGGTCTGCTTGTCCAGTTATATGAATTAACGGGATTAGATGATGAGCATTCATGCATTATTATTATTAATGTGATATTTGGTTGTGTGATTGCATGTCACTTAATTTAGTTATATCAATTTACTATGGTAAGGTCTCATGTCCCTACTGAGTTGTGGTTGCTCATCCCTCATCCTGTTTAATTTTTCAGATGAACTAGAGGGCAAGTCAAGGACTAAACCAACTGAGGCTGAATTAGATGAGAGTGATAGAGTTTTATTTATTAATTGTAAAGTTGTAAGATTTTGGAGTTATTTTTATAAGAAAAGTTTATTTTATGTTTCGGCTTCTTTTTATTTTATTTTACTTTTTATTTTCTCACGCATTGGGCCCGGGGTTTCCGCCTACCCCCGGGTCCGGGGCGTGACAGAATGGTATCAGAGCTCTAGGAATTAGATACCCTTGGGAACACTGTGGTTTAAACATTTGTGTTAGATAAACTTGAATTCATGAGTGACAAAGATTTTTAGGAGTAGATTGTCTTGGGTAAGATACTATAAATTTCGAGGAGAAATTTTTTTTAAGGAGGGTAGATTGTGAGAGTCCATATTTAAAAATTTTAAAAGTATTTATTAAAGAGGAATAAACATTATTATATATAAGTAATTATCTTGGATATATATATATATATATTGTTTTACGTTTATAGTAATTATAAGCATTTTATTTTATTAATTATTTTTATCTTTTTATATGTTGAATTGAATAAGAGGCTTTGTTTTAATATATATATATATATATATATGTGTGTGTGTGTGTAATATTATTGTCTTAGAATGTGTTTTAAAACATTATAATTCTTGGTGTAGAGTTATTGATGTGGGTCATAGAGAGAAATATTTACTAATTGAAGGTGATAGTTTTCCTTTGCTTTGAGTTTGACGTGCAAGTCAATTGTGCAAGTCATCTTTTAAACTTGCAAGATATTGGGATATTAATGAAAGATATAGTTGAGTCATTATTCTGCTAGTACGTGTCTTCATAATATACATTCTTATCTTGTAATGACTTGGAGTGGATGGAAAATTACTTGGGCACCAAGATTAAAACGTGATGACTACTTAAGTGATGATAGAATGTTTATTCTAGTGTAAATAGAAAGCTTACATTTACAAGTTATTTACTACTACATATAGAGATAACATGTATACAGTGTGATAGTTGTTAGAGAGGACTAAAGAGAGATGCAAGGAAAATATGTTATTGGAGGAGATAGAGAGCTTTGCTTGTGGTTTACTAAATTGGATTTATGCTTTGAAATCGAGGTAGGGATTTCTTGGGAGCCTTTAAGGGGATTGATTTAATTAAATTTCGTGAGCACTATATTATGCATGATATTATTATTTGATAGGAATAACTATATCATGTCATGGAAATTAGTTGGAGATGTTGGTTGGAGAAAATAATGACGGAAAAGAGGGTAATGGAAATAGTCTTTTGTATAGTTGAGTCTAACTCTTGGCAGGTACCAGGTCTTAGGGATTCCACAGTGCACATGTTTTTATTGGGTGATTTGGGACTTGCGAAAGGGAGTTAGACAAGATGACTAACAAAAGGGGAATTATGGGATGATTGAAATGGGAGTTAGTTCATATAAATGGGCATTCGGGACCAAGTGGTATAAGCATGGTATGGGACGTGCAGGTCTGCTTGTCCAGTTATATGAATTAACGGGATTAGATGAAGAGCATTCATGCATTATTATTATTAATGTGATATTTGGTTGTGTGATTGCATGTCACTTAATTTAGTTATATCAATCTACTGTGGTAAGGTCTCATGTCCCTACTGAGCTGTGGTTGCTCATCCCTCATCCTGTTTAATTTTTCAGATGAACTAGAGGGCAAGTCAAGGACTAAACCAACTGAGGCTGAATTAGATGAGAGTGATAGAGTTTTATTTATTAATTGTAAAGTTGTAAGATTTTGGAGCTATTTTTATAAGAAAAGTTTATTTTATGTTTCGGCTTCTTTTTTTTTTATTTTACTTTTTATTTTCTCACGCATCGGGTGTGGGATTTCCTTCTACCCCCGGGTTCGGGGCGTGACACTGTCGCTCGGGCCCCCTCCCCCTTCGGGCAGCCCAGGCTCGTGGACCCCATCACTTGCCCGGGCCAGCCTTCCTTGCTGGAACTTCGTTTTGGTCTCTTGGCCCCGCCCCCCCCCCAACCCGAGCCTAGGGGGCTGCTGGAAGTGGCCTTATATCTCTTGATCAAGTCCAAATCACATGGAACTTTATTTAATAATATCATAGCATCAAGATACAATACAAACTCATTCTTATTTTTTTTTTTTTTTTTTGGTTTAGTGCATTAATAAACCCAACAAGGGCAAGAAATACACAACTAGAACAGCAAGAGAAACAAATACAAAAGGAGGAGAATCCACTAGAACCAAGCTCCGACCTAGCTATCATAGCCTGTGTCCCGATACAAAAGTGACACAAAAAGTAAAAACCGAGCACACATTTATCTCTGTTTAATCCTTCTAAGTTCTAACAACAAACACAAAGCAGAAGTCCAAGGCCAAACACTTTCACATTGGTTTTCTTTGACTCGGCAACAATTTTGCTTGTCATTTGAGGGAGATTTCAATGTCTACCACAAACCGGTATTTCACACCCTTCTTTATGAGCCTCTCAATTGCTTCATTCACGTACTGAATTGGGATTATTTCAATGTTGGGATATATTTTGTGAGCAGCACAGAAGTCTAGCATTTCTTGCATCTCTTTTGTACCGCCTACTACGCTACCAGAAATCGATTTCATACCTGAAAAGTTTAAAGCTCAATGGATCATTAATTTTCTAAAAGAGTTGGATGAACTCTGGGGCTAAGCTAGATTTGTAAGTATATATCATCAAATGTATAAGTACTCAAAAGTTACATGGCTAAATATTTCTACTTAGTTAGGTTTAATTTGTTTTAGAGGGACCATTAACTTAAGTTACAAAATTAAAAAATTAAAACTCTGAGCAATGAAATTGGTAAATTACCCAGAATGAGGCTTCGAGGTTTCAATTTGACTTCATTTGGAGCCCCCACCATGACCAAAACGCCAGCAGTCTTCAGCAGTGACAAGTACAAATCAAATGAGTGATCAGCAGAGACTGTGTCAATGATGAAGTCGAGTGACTTAGCCAGGGCCTGCATAAATTCAGGTAATTAATAACAAAAATTACAGCAGTCAATATATATTTATAATTTCCTGGAATTTTTTTTATTTATAATTTCTACCGTCATCTGTTCTTGGTCTGATGAGACCACAAACTTGTCTGCACCAAGCAGAGTTAGAGATTCCTCTTTCTTTGATATGCTTGTACTGAAAACGTTCACGTTTAGTCCCAAAGCCTTCCCAAATTTCACTGCCATATGACCAAGGCCACCAAGTCCTATCACACCCAGGGATTTACCGGGCTGGTTCATCTTGTGGCGCATCATCGGAGAGTAAACAGTAATGCCAGCACAAAGCAAAGGTGCTGCAGAGGCCAATGGATAGGCATCTGGTATCCTGAAGCAGTACCTATAAATTCAACAACAAACAAAACTTAAGATTATGGGGACGTTTGGAATGGATTCCATAGGAAACATTTTTGCTCACAACCACTTTTGCTAGAGGAACACTTGAAGAAAACATTTTTAGTCATTTCAGAAGTCATCCCATACATGCTTATTTCATAAAAAAATTGAAATGAAAACTTGCCTATTTCCTTGAGCAATTAGGTCATTGTACTAACAAATTCCGAGTTTTTCTATTTCTAAACATGTATTTCATTTAATTAACCATTACAACAATCTAATTATTAGAGTCGGTGCCACAACTAGCCTAATCTTAACAGTTACGCTTTCACTAAGATTATGCTAGTTGATGTGACACCAAGTCTGAAGAATAAGGTTAGATTAAATATACCATTTGTAAAGGCAGAAGCTCGAGATCGAAAGCAAAAAAACAAGCGAATTTTAGTTTTGCAAGCAGGCGGAGATAATCTAAGTTAAAAATGGATCACTAATTAATTACCTTTGATGGACAACAATGTAAGTGGAAAACCCTCCTTGTGTAATAGTACCATCAAAATCAGGACGGTTATAAGTGTAAACTACTCCCTTCTCACAATAAACTTCCAGGCGCCCGTTACAGTAATCACACTCTCTGCATGAATTCACATAGGTTCCCACTCCAACATGATCACCAACTTTGAAGCCGCTCACATTGGAACCAACCTCTTGCACGATTCCAGCAATCTCATGTCTTTATATTTGTATACGTACGAATATCAATAAGAAAAAAATGAATTAAGAATTAATCCTATCATTATAAAATCATTAATTAATAATTAATTAATTAACATACCCAGGCACTAAAGGGTAGGTGGCATCTCCATGTTTGTTCCTCGGAAAAACCACTTCAGCATAGCAAACTCCAGAGTGTGTAATCTTTACGGAAACATCATCACTCTGAACAGCCCTGCATATTAATTAACAAATTAATCCATTCAGCAGCAACGCTGCTCATGTAAAGATGTCCCTCAAATAAAGTTATTTATAAAGAGATCTCTCTCGATTGAAACTCCCTCTATATATACCATCGGGTAAATTTGTAAGGCGATAGAACCCCAGAAGCGTCTCTTGCAGCCCATCCCAGACAATCAGTTGCATTTTCTGAGCTCATTGTTATCCATTATCTGATTTTTCTTTTAATTTTAATTTTTTTAATATGAAAAAGTGTGAATTTATCATATTAGCCTCATTTAATTAATAATTTCGATTCCTAATGTTCGCATTAACCAAGGGCATTTTCTAGTATTTTGAATGTTTTACTATTCTCTGCCTTTTGCTTTATATATATAGATAAATAGTATAGCCCCGGCTGTACTATATTTAAGTTTCATATTTGCAATTCTGTCTGAAGGTACTCTATCTTTCAGAGGAGGGATGATCTCCATATTTGACATGACAACATTTAAGGTAAACCCAACACAAATAGTATTCTTGAAATTTTCTATTCCCAACCAAAACTTCCCAAATCTTGTTTGTAAATATGTTTTGGTTCTGTTTGCAAATTTCTCATGATCTAACTCATTGTACTCATAAAATTCTGTTGCGTAAAAACGCAGACGATGAAGAAAGTCATGCCACCGCCACCGCCGCTTGCGGCAACATGTCTTGCTTTTCACTCCCGAGATGATGGTATAGTTGCTATTGGCATGGACAATTCCACCGTTGTAATATACAATCTCCACTCAGACGAGATAGTTTGTTTGTTCTTGTAAAAAACACATCATGCTCAATATTGTGATGAAGCAAACCCGAAAAGTTTGTCATTGCCTTGATTTATATATTTTGCAGTTTCCAAGGAAGCTTGAGGGTCACTCCAAAAGAGTGATTAGCCTTGTCTTCTCGAACACTCTGAATGTACTAGTTTCTTTTGGTGCTGATGCATATTGGAAACTACAATATTACTTTCAGACATGGCTTCCACTCTAATGTGACTTCTGTTATTTAACGACCTCGTTTTGGCCCTGCATATTTTTGTGTGGGAAAAATAGAGAAGCACATGCACCAACTAGAGATTGAGACTGCTCTAGGAGTGTATTCAAATGACTTTGGTTCATCCAAAGTAGTTCGTATAGATGGGTCTCAAGTGCAGTCAAATGACTCGAGTGCCCCGAGCGTAAGCTCCTACTGTTGTCACTCATGCGGTACAAGCATTGCATTGGCATCAGACCGTATTTGGACCTCTCTGATCGACTGACACCACGGCTTATTTCAAAAAGTGTAAGCTTCAGAAAACTATTTGATCAATTCACTGTTTTACGCTTTCTTAAGTTTTTTAGTTTTTCAATCTCCATGCAGGCTTACTTTGGAAGTGAAGAGTCAACCTGCATATCCTGATGATGCTATTTTAGTGGCACTGGAGGCCAAATGTGTAGTTTGCAAACTGTGTCTGGGATACAAGATTGAAAAACTGTGGGATCGTAGCATTATATTACCAAAGGAGGGCTAGTTTTTCCTTGACATGCAGAAGCTGGATGCCTTCATGCCACATGGAGTCTGGTAATTGTCTTTAATTTCTAGATTGTTTTATTCTAAATCACCTCGTTTTTCGTTTATGTGAAGTCATTTTTAAATTAAATTATTACATTGTAGAGTGTTTGAGAAGTAAATGCCCTCCTTTTTAAAAAGAAATAAAAATTGTGGATGACCGCTCTAGATCTCTCTTATATGACCAATTTGTTCAGATCAGTCCAAACTTGTTAGTACTGATTATACTGTTTAAAGGTCCGCATCAATCAACTTCTTTGCGTTTTTGATAAGAGTGCTGCTATTTCCACCCCCTTGTCTTATTTCCCCACCCATCTTATCTTCAAAAAATTTAAGACAAATTTACTCCTTTGTAAAATGACTTTTAAGGACTTAAAAAAAATATTTAATATTTAATATTTGACATTGAAATGATTTCTCCCATAAATCCATCTCTTTCTTTCTCTCTTCGAATGAACCCATCCCTAACAGCTCTCATCCTCTTCCCCAAACATCCCATCTCTATATGTTTTTGTTAACAAAGGGAGAAACTCACGAATAGGTGGAATAGTATTTTCAGCTAGCTCACGAGCTGAGACCTCAAAGAAGATAGGGACTAGGGATGGCAAAAATCCCCGTGGGGGCGGGTCCCCGTCAGGTCCCCAACCCTAACGGGGGGAGATTTCAGGGCCAAACGGGTATCGGGTACGGGGATCCCCGAACTTGAAAAATTCCCGACAGGTATGGGGAGGGGATGGTATTGGCGTCCCCATCCCCAAACCCGACCCGAAAATATATATGTTTATATTTAAATAAATAAATATATAATTATAATACTTATGTTTAACCCTAAGTTAACCTCCCTTTCCTAATTCTTGCTAATCTTCTTTGGATTTTCATATTTATGTGATTTTGAATAGTTCAGTTGAACTTTATAGTTAATTTGAATGTGTTGAATGATAATTTAATATGAAACTTAATGTTAAAATGTATGATAAATATTTTTTATGTAAAAAAAATCGGGGATTCGGGGCTATGATATTGTCATACCCGGCCCCTACCCGGCCCGTTGCCATCCCTAATAGGGACGAAACCAGCAAACTCAAGGCCAAGCAGAAGAAAAGTTTCGCCTATACGCCTCGCATAGCACTACTAAAAACGTCTCGCCTATAAGCCTCGCCTTTGAAAACATTGATCTGTATAATTGAAGTTGGTTTCTACAATTTCAGATCTTGTATCTTCCGTAGGTTCTGAGGCTCTTCTTTCACAGGTTTCAGGGTTACAAGGTTTTGAAGATGATGAACAACCTTCAGAAAATGATTTACATCAATGATCTTATATGTTGTCCAGCAGAAATGACCAGCAAATCATCTGAGTATCTATCAGCATCTCTGACCGCAAGATCCTCTGCGATAACATCATTTCCAAATCCATCCATAACATTATAAGAAGATGCATGAATGCATATATGTAAGCATCGTAGAAAGAACTTACCAATAAATTGAATTAATCGACGACTTATATAACTAGCCAGTGTCAATAGACGGGTGAAAATGTCATCCATTGATGAGTAGAATCCCAGACTATCAAAAAGAAGACTTGTGTTCCACACAGTATCATATTAGATCTTTAAGCACAAGGACTGGATCAAACTGACAAAACTAAAGATGCCAAATTGAAACTTCAAACCCCCATAACCTTATTCCTTATGTGGGCTAACATAAAAAAGAAATTAAAAAAATCGATAAGCTAATTATAATTTATTCGCTAATCTTGATCAAGAATAAGAAAGTTGCAATAGAGAAGAGATACAACAAACATACAGAAAAAGTAGAGATAATTTGCAACAATGCACAATCGTAAAGTTGAAAAGTACTCACTGCGAGAGGCATTTCAGATATTTCATTTTCAATATAGACATCGCCCATTAATTCTTCGAATCCTGAATTATGCAACAGAACTATTAAGGTGATACAACAAGACAACTTAACAGGACGAAACTTCGACACAATCAGTATATAACAATAAGAACCCAGATGAGTAAATCAATCATATGATGAGAAAAACACAACAAATCAACCCCATTCTTTCAACATACTGAACTTAAGGAACTCATCATCAAAACAAAATGTAATAAAGCTATCAGATAGCAACTTACAGTTAAAGAAGGACAATCTGCAGAATCCAGAAACAGCCTGTGGCTCAGCAGAAGCAAAGCCAATTTAATTTACAGCGGGAAGAAGAGAAGGAACAAAAATCTGCAGACCCCATTTCCAAGGAAGTTTAAACTTGCTAAACATGAGCTGCCATAATTTTGAATCCCATCAATAAACATAGAAGAAAATGAAGTGAAAGAATAGATCAAAAGAAAGTGGCTGCAGAAATGTGTCTGCAATGACACAATATTGCTGGGTCAAAAGGTGGTGCATCTGATACAGTTCTTGCTCGAAATATCGGCTTCAATGAAGAAAATAGCACATGTACCTGGAAAAAATGCGACAGACCCACCCTGGCACCCAGACCCACCTAGAGCTGCCTAGAGCCGCCTAGCGCCACCTAGCGCCGCCTAGCGCCACCTAGCGCAGCCTAGACCCGCCTAGCGCAGCCCAGACCCTCCTAGCGCCGCCCTTACCCGCCCAGGCCGCCCTGGCCCATTTTTTAAACCTCTCCCGACGACTCTTCGTCCACACAGCTATTCCTATCCCATGTGGGATTCCTCTTGGTTTTCTTATCATACTTGGTATAGGACTATATCTGTAATATTGTATAAATCAATACAATAAGCCCTCATGATGATTGAGGCTTTACCCTATACATTCCAATTCTTTCAGCCAGGAACGTAACGGCAAAATTGAAAAATCGGCCGCCTAGGCGGGCTAGGCGGTTCCCTTTTTTTTAAACAAAATAAAATAAATTGTATAGCCGCGCGGCTATACTATATTTAAGTTTCATAATAGCAATAAACCCGCCAGGGAAAAAAAATCTGGAAAAAAAAAAACGCCGTTCAAGTTTTCGAAAAATGGGCGGGCTAGGCGGTTCCTTTTTTTTATATTTTATAATAAATACGGCTATACTATATTTAAGTTTCATATTTGCAATTCTGTCTGAAGGTACTCTATCTGTCAGAGGAGGGATGATCTCCATTTTTGACATGAAAACATTGAAGGTAAACCCAACACAAATAGTATTCTTGAAATTTTCTATTCCCAGCCAAAACCTCCAAAATCTTGTTTGTCAATATGCTTTGGTTATGTTTGCAAATCTCATCGTACTCATAAAAATCTGTTGCGTAAAAACGCAGACGATGAAGAAAGTCATGCCACCACCACCGCCGCTTGCGACAACATGTCTTGCTTTTCACTCCCGAGATGATGGTATAGTTGCTATTGGCATGGACAATTCCACCATTGTAATATACAATCTCCACTCAGACGAGGTAGTTTGTTTGTTCTTGTAAAAAAACAAATCATGCTCGATGTTGTGATGAAGCAAACCCGAAAAGTGTGTCATTGCCTTGATTTCTATATTTTGCAGTTTCCTAGGAAGCTTGAGGGTCACTCCAAAAGAGTCACTAGCTTGCCTTCTCGAACACTCTGAATGTACTAGTTTCTTCTAGTGCTGATGCATATTGGAAACTACAATATTACTTTCAGACATGGCTTCTACTCTAATGTGACTTCTGTTATTTAACGACCTCGTTTTGGCCTTGCAAATTTTTGTGTGGGAAAAATAGAGATGCAAATTGTTGCAGATTCTAGATGGGAAGGAGTTGAGATCATTGTCAGATACTTACATCCAAATTCACTAGAATGAGCTGCACCTCCTTGCCATAAACAAGACTCACCTTGCAGTATATGAAGTGAAAGAACTAGCATATGTTTAGGGGGAAGGAAGTGTTGCGTGTTTAGGGGGAGAGGAGACTACCCCATCCCAAGGTCAGGGCATACCAAGGCCTCTTTGAGGAACCATTTGGCTTTTTAATTCTTCACTTCGAAATTAAAAACAAAAGGCACCCAAAAAGGGATCAGGCCACTCAATGATTCACCATGATTTTAGCCCGCATATTTTACAATTGATTTCAAGAAAGATAAGGTTCTTTTTGAAAATTCTGCAAGCTAAGTATTCTTCAAGTGGTCACACTATCTCTAGGAGGTTTTCCCTTAGGAATGACCGTCCGGTAGTTGCGACATCACAAATGTAAAACAGAGATGAGAGGCCTGCCACCTTTTTGGCTTTGACCTGCAATCATCTCCTGATTCGCTTTTATATGTGTTGTTGCATAAGGAACCTGTTGTGTCGAACTTTTCACATGGGCACTCTACCATCCTCGCCAAAACAAAACTGAGCATGGCACATCATTGTGCTATGGTGTTTTTGTATTCCTTGCAAATTCTCCTTTGCATATAGAAAATGAACCATCAACGTAACTAACAGAGGGGATAAAAGATCAAGAGTCCTAAAAATTCCGAGAAACGGATCTCCTTGTAGAAAGGTCCTACTGCTGAAGCAGCAAAATGCATACATCATGTGATTAACTTGCATATTAGATGTAAATATCAAATGCAAAGCAAGGCAAAAAGTAAATGAAATCAGCAAAAGACAATATCCATGGATGCATCTAACAAAACATTAGCTTATTTGTTTTGGTTGTCAAATGGCTACAGCATTCCTAAGTTATTACATACATTTGGCTCTTTACAGATTAGGTCAGTATTAAAATTCCATTATTGATTTCGGTTCATCATCATATCACATTAATCCCACCAGTTTTAACTCAAAGTTTATTCTCAAGTCTCCATTAAGGTTGCACCAAATTTCAGTTTGTATATTTCTTTATCCAAAAGGATCCCAAAATTTGCCTCAAATATTTGATATGTAGACAAGTTCGTATAATTCCAAATGTATATACTTGTATAAAATACCTATGTAATTTGAATATGAACTGTATGCCATACGACCAATTGCATTGAAGAGCCAATCAAAGGATTTAGCAGAAATAACTAGATTCAAAATTAAATCTTGCTAAACCTCAAACAGTATTTCTTTGGTCTATAGGATTAACTTCTTGTACCGGCATTAGTAAAGCAGGGCAATTTCTACTCTTATCAAACTCATGAGATCAGAAGTCACATAAACTGACTACCAACACCTCAACTACAGAGGGACCTATATTCAATTAAGAAAAACCTATATTGCCAAAAGACAAAATTATGAATAAAGATGCTTAATATTTTATTAACACAGGAAAGAATCATAATTTCTATATGAATAACTAACACTGCATTCTATAATGCATTAAGTTACCAAACATACATGCCAGCTAAAAAACAGGAGAAAAAAAAAAGGTAAATCTTGATGCTTGTTAGATTTCTCCTCTCTTTCCTTTAGAAATTGAAATTGGAGCGATATTGATTGAATGCAGGCAACTCCCAAGGTTCACCCTAATTTATGGAAACCAAGGAGTGGCTTAGAGCTGATGAACAATGACCTTCCCAGCACCAACCCTGAAGAAGAGGCTATGTCCTGCTTTCATTTGTCCAAAAAGAATTCAAATCTCATTTCATCAACAGGAGGGATGATGATCACCATTTTTGAGTATATGCAGAGATGCTAGACCCGCAAGGAAAAAAGAAATTTTTTTATAAAAAAAAAAGCCATTCAGGTTTTCGAAAAATCAGCCACCTAGGCGGCCTAGGCGAGTTCTTTTTTTAATTTTATTTTAATAAATAGTATAGCGGGCGGCTGTATTCATTTTTAATTAATTATATTATTTATAGGGTGAAGCTGCCGGCTATACTTATTAAATTTACTATTTAAATAGTATAGCCGGGCGGCTATACTTATTTAATATATTATTTACAGCTTATATTATGCACAGATCCGAACCCAAGCAGATTCTTTTGTGTTAGTTGGTAGATCCTCATCAATCATCAAAGTTCTTTTTTCTTTTGTTATTTGTGTGATTTTTTTTTGTGTGTGTGTGTATGCGCCACCTGTCAAGCCCCCAACAAAGCACATGTAGCAATCCAATGGCTGTTTTCAAATGGGCTGGTTGCACATATTAATTATTAATTCTTTTTGTAAGTCATATATGAAACAAATGTGAATGTGTTCTGAAATAGGAAAATTTTATTTTTCTAAAATTTCAATTATATTTATGTCAAAATGTTCAGAAAAATAAATCACGGAATTATAAACAAAAATTAACCACAAAAAAAATATAGAGTTAAATCATTCTTTAACAATTTAATATGGGTGTGGGGTCAAATTTTGAGTCAGGCAATACATGAATAGTTGTATTTTGGATGGTGAAAATTTAAGTTTAGCCCCAAATGGGTTGGAGAATGCCTAAGCATGGGAACAATTAATATTTAAGTTTCAGATTTTGCCCTTAAAATGTTTCGGTAGCTTCTAGCTTTGTCTCTGGCAATGCAGATATCAAGGGTGGTCTACACAAATGATGGTGATGCCATTTTGGTGTATCCACTTGTTTTGGCGGCGCATCCACAAATAGCAGCCCAGTTTGTTGTGGGGCTCTCCAATGGCGAGCTCCATGTCCTTGAGCATCTGGAAGATGAAGATAAATAAGGTATTTTTGCCGTTGGTTGACTTGGTAGCAAGTTGGAGAGTTGCGAGCCTGTGGAATCCGAGGGCATCGTCCTTGGCTTGTGATCTCTAGATAATATAGGCCTAAACATAATAATAACTGATCTCTAGATAATGTATGCTATGTAGTTCATTTGCTGCAGCAAATTTTATAAATCTAAAATCAATAATGTTATGGATCCTCAACAAAATAAATTCAAAAGTTTCTTGGAAAATTTGCAGCCATTATTTCTTTAAGTTTCAACTATTCTTTCTTGCGCACTTGGTCTCTCTCTATGATTGATCTTGACCACATTTCAACAGTCATTTTTTAGCCAAAACTCACCAATCTCTCTTTCACAATTTCATTCTGGTCAAGCTAAAAATTATAGACGACAAAGAAGAAAATAGTGGAGACAATTGATCGGGATCATTAGTTATAAGTTTAGGTTTGAGTGGGATTGAATCTCTAAGAGAAATTAAAGATAACCCAAAACATGATCTGATCTGCAACTAATAAAAAATTGGAGGGCATCCATTATTTATGTCAATCTACAAGCAGGGGAACCCTATGAGGGTTCATGAAATGCATATTTACTTGAGTTACACGTTACAGTCAATTTGACGAGAATTAAATTGCTGGATGTCTCAAAGGAGAATACATCTTCAAGCATCTACCTTTGCTGCCGCAGATGTGTAACTTACAATTGTCCCTCATGGTTTTGCATTGACTCGTCTGCTCATATCAGAGAAATTTGATCTTTATGCTCGTTGAACAGTTCTTCAGCATCTGAATGCATTGAAATATGATTGAAAGGGATGAAATAATGATCAAAACCAATATTCTAGATGCAGTTGA
>NW_018921643.1:43752-96412 GCF_002207925.1 Prunus avium | reverse complement strand
CCATTATCTGATTTTTCTTTTAATTTTAATTTTTTTAAATATGAAAAAGTGTGAATTTACCATATTATCCTCATTTAATTAATAATTTCAATTCTTAATGTTTGCATTAACCAAGGGCATTTTCTGGTATTTTGAATGTGTCACCATTCTCTGCCTTTTGCTTTATATATATAGATATAGATAAATAGTATAGCCACGCGGCTATACGCCTTAAATAATATATTTTAAAGGTATAGATGGGCGGCTGTACGTCTTAAATAATATATTTAAAGAGCATAGCCGCTCGGCTATACGGCTTAAATAATATATTTAAACAGTATACACAGAGAATGCATCTAACATAGTCTCTGAATATGAGCTATGTTTCTTCAACCACCACAACTACAACCACACACACAGAATACAGATTGCTTTCAAAAATAAAAACACAAAGAAAATTTGAAAGCATAAGCAAAAGCATGCCATGTCCAAAAATCCTATGTGCTGTATCAAATACAAAATACTTCCCTACATATCTTTAACAGAATGCATCCCTCCTTCAAGAACTATGCCACTGAAATAAACTCATGAACACAGACAATCTCATTGTTTCAATCAGGTAGGTCCTAAAATGAAGGAGCTAGTAGAAAGCTAATCCACAATGTTTGACAGCAGTAAGTACTTACATTTAGCATCTTAACGGCTCTTAATTCATTGATATAGAGAACTGGAAAATAATCACTTAAAAATTGATATGTAAGTACTTACAAATGCAGTTGCCTTCCCCTTGCTGTTTCGATAGCCTCTGGATTTGCAAAATGTAATCAAACCAGAGAACACTACCCAAAGTTTATTCCAAAGAAAGCTTAATCACTTTCACAAGGAAACTCACACTAAATAGTAGACAAGACAGCACCCCTTGGAGCATGAAGAGCTACATGAAGCACTGATCTATTTTCTGTGCTGTTTATCAGATCTCATCTCTATAAACCTGTTTCCCTGTCTTTAATGGCTTATTCTCATGCGGACTATGCCGGTGATCCTGATGATTGTCGCTCCACTGGTGGCTACTGCTTGTGTCTTGGGTCTAATTTAATTTCATGGAGCTAAAAAGCAAGGAGGTGTTTCTCGCTAGCGCTCCATCACCGAAGTGATTGAGTAGCAAGACGTTTGAAGAGCCCAGAAAAAGGAAAAGAAAAGAAAACAGAGGTCATCTGATTGAAGAGTTTTAATAACATGGACCCAACATTTGAGCCATTAAATTTATGTGGAGCCAACAGGTCGCTCCACTGGTGGCTACTGCTTGTGTCTTGGGTCTAATTTAATTTCATGGAGCTAAAAAGCAAGGAGGTGTTTCTCGCTAGCGCTCCAGCACCGAAGTGATTGAGTAGCAAGACGTTTGAAGAGCCCAGAAAAAGGAAAAGAAAAGAAAACAGAGGTCATCTGATTGAAGAGTTTTAATAACATGGACCCAACATTTGAGCCATTAAATTTATGTGGAGCCAACAGATAATTTCTTGAATTTGACCATCAAAAATATAAATGCTGTTGCTGTATTCTTCTTCTATCTCATTCACATGCAATCCATGTGTCACCCATGCTTCAAAAAAAAAAGTTATTGGATTCTCTTAGTTTCAGAATTGGCATTTGGCCCTGCTCTGCATTTTTATTATCTCAGGGCAAAGATATATTGCTACTAACGAGATTTTTTTCTACCTTACGGTATGGCAACGTATCATGGACTTTTAATGTTGCACCTTCATGCATGCATTGTTCGTAAAAAATGCAGAAAAAAATAATTCAGACAAGTTGTTTGGGTATGGTTCTTTGCTTCTTTACTTTTTCTTCTTATAATATGAGAGAAATTAGAGTCCAAATTTTATTGTGAATTTATGGGTAGTTGGCTAGTTGGTTGCTACTTCAATTAAGAAGATTTAAGGGTCTTTAGCTAGAGAAATTTGTATATATTCCGGGTACACCGCGTGGTTAGGACGTTCATGGACTTTGCAGATTTTTTTTGTTCATTGGACCTGCCACAGATTGTTTTGGGCCTTATGAATTCATTCTTCCATTCGAATGAGATTCTGCAACTGATTGCTTTTGAATATTTTGTTTAACAAACCAAATTAAACAAATGGGAAGCAAACAAATTGTATGATGTGGTATATTTTCTTAAAATTATTTTGTGCAACTGAGTGCCTTATGAATTCATTCTTCCATTCGAACGTGTTTGACAGTGTAAAAGGGGAACCAGTTCTTTCTCTGAAAAATATGGAGGAGGTTATTCTATAGATTTGGAATTCACGTATCCCTCAATGATTTGGCTCCATTAAAGATTTTAAGTTAAGGACTTCTAATCTTAGCAATTAGATTGCATATGTGGTATATTTTCTTAAAATTATTTAAGCCACTAACATATCTAATGGATTGCTGAGAACTCTCTAAGTAATTTTTCACAAAAATCCTTATTCGAAAAACTCCCTTTTTCAATTACTTTTTTCCAAACACAAGACTACAAGGGGGAGAGTGGTTTCTTACACACACTACCAAAGTGTCATTTGGGTGTTATGGTTTCTCGCATATTTTGAAATTACTTATTATGTATTAGCAAACGCAGATGAAGTTGGAAATTAGAATAATTCTCTAATACTCAATCTAGCTAAGAAACCATAAATGACCAAATTTTGCAAGGGGTTTTGTGATAGAACTCAAGAAAAAAAAATCATAACCGGACTATAGCTAAATAAATAGAGAATAATTTTGTAGCATCTAGCCACTTGATCAAGATTAATTAACTAAAAAAACATAATAACTATATCTATTGGACCAAAACTTAGCTAAATAGAGAGTAATAAACGATCGAGCTGTGCATAACCGCTAGCCTCATATAATTTATTATGCTCCTTATCCGCAGCAATAGTCTCAATTTCCTCCTGGGATAATCTCTCATAATTGTTGATTGTGAGTATGTTCTTCCGCCCAGTGGTTTTGTCCTCAGCAACCGCATGGACATTGAAAATTCCGTCGGCGTCGATATCATAGCAGATGGTGACCTGAGGCACCCACTGGGGAGCAGGAGGGATGCCTGAGATCCCAAATTTACCCAACACGTTGTTTCTTGCTGGCCTTGGATTTTCACCCTCAAATACCTGAGTATACACGCAAGGTTGGTTATCCATGAAGGTTGACACAAGCACTTCCTTGTTGGTGGGAATTCTAGTGTTTCTCGGAATAAAGACATCCATAACTCTTTGGAAACTATAAAATCCAAGGGAAATTGGGGCAACATCATGCAAGACTAAGTCCAGGCGGTTCTGATCGCCCAAAATGGCAGCTTGTACCGCGGCGCCATACGCAACTGCTTCATCAGGATTGATGCTCTTGCAAAGCTCCTTGCCATCAAACAAATCCTGCAATAGCTGTTGTACCTTGGGAATTCTAGTAGAACCTCCAACAAGAACAACATCATGGACAGTGCTCTTGTCCTCCACTTTAGCATCCATCAAACACTTGTCCACAATGTCCATGCACTTTGTGAAGAGGTCCATGTTGAGCTCCTCAAATTTTTCTCTAGTTATTGTGGAGCAAAAGTCAATGCCCTCAAATAGAGAGTCAATCTCAATGGTGGTGGTTTGAGTAGTTGTGCAAGAAAGAGTCCTCTTTGCTCTCTCACAACATGTCCTCAATCTCCTCAATGCTCTGGGGTCATTGCTCAAGTCCTTTTTGTGTTTGATCTTCAACTCCTCCACAAAATGGCTCATCATTCTGTTGTCAAAATCTTCACCTCCTAGGTGGGTGTCTCCAGAAGTAGCTTTGACCTCAAAAGTACCCTCTTCAATTGTGACAAGGGAAACATCAAAAGTACCACCACCAAGATCAAAGATGAGGGCGTTGATCTTGTCACCGGCAGCACTTGAGGCTTTCTGGTTAAGACCGTACGCAATGGCGGCGGCAGTTGGCTCGTTAATGATACGCATAACATTCATGCCGGCAATCACACCGGCAGCCTTTGTGGCCTGGCGTTGAGAGTCACTGAAGTATGCCGGGACGGTGATAACAGCATTCTTTACAGTTGAGCCAAGGTAAGCCTCTGCTGTTTGCCGCATCTTTGTGAGAACCATAGCCGATATCTCCTCAGCACCAAACTGCTTCTCTTCACCCTTGTAGTTCACCACAACCATTGGCTTGTTTCGCCCGGCGCAAGGAATGACCTTGAAAGGCCATAACTTCATGTCACTTTGAACAGAGGCATCAGTGAATCTCCTACCAATCAAACGCTTTGCATCTAGCTCAACCCAAATTAATGAAAGCACATTAGAAATAAATTTGGTTGGATATATACATACCAAAGCATATATGTATAAACTAGATCAACAAAAACTAATTAATTAAGCACTCCCACAGTCGTTAAAACTTTAAATTATATATTTTCTCGAATCACACACACTTGTTAGAGATGCAATCAACAATAGAATCAATGATAAATGAGTATACTAATCTTATTAATTTCAACTGTCATAGTTGTTGACATTCTGAAATGTTCATCAATTTCTTCATCATAGGGTGCAATTTCTCTCATAATGACTTTTTTGGAGCGTCAATAATAATTTCCTAAGTATAGGTGATAGGGTGTGAGAACTCACCGAAAACAGTGTTGATGGGGTTGATGGTGACCTGGTTCTTGGCAGCATCGCCGATCAAACAGTCTGCGTCTGTAAAAGCCACGTAGGACGGCGTCATCCTGTTGCCCTGATCATTGGATATAATCTCAACATGGCCGTCTTGCCAAACTCCAACGCATGAGTACGCGGTTCCAAGGTCAATGCCAATTGCTGGTCCTTCACCGTTTGAAGCCATTAATTGATATGGGAGAAACTGGGAGGGGTTGAAGAATGAGAGGGCGTGAACGTATGAGATAGGTTGGTCAATCATATTATATTCATACATATATAGAGACCGAAATATTCGGATAGGTGTAGGGGTTCTGGTTTGTATAGAAAACGAAAACGTACTTGACCCTGTTTTTGTGATAACCTAAGGGACTTTAACAGTCCCGCTCATTTAAGGACCTAAAGATGAGGTCGTGTGAGTAACAAATTCATCTCAACCATATGATTATATTAAATTAGATCCAACAGCTGTCAATATTTTAAAACTTAAATCCATAAACTTTTTTTTTACTAGTTTTAATTCCAACCCTATGTACTTGTTTGGTGCCTAGGATTTGGATCGGATTGAATAAGCCACTAAATCTAAGGTGTGTTGAAGGAGGAAATGACGGTGAATGATTTTCCATTTTGATGGATTAGGAGGGATAAGTTATAAGGTATTGTTATCCTACTATTTTGTGGGGATTAGATATAGAATAAGTTTTCTTCATGAGTAACCATCTTCTGTTTTCAACTTGGTCAAAAAAATTTCATTTCTTCCTTAAACATACTTTAAATATAGGGAGTTATCCTATCTAATCCAATTGCACCAAACAAGCCCTAGTTTATCACTTTGCTCATCTTCTCTCTCGTCCATCTCTGAAACTGAAAGCCAACATATGATTTTTTTTTCTTCTCTCATCGTTGGTTACTTTTCTTTTGAGGGCTCTAATCGATTTTTCCTTTATAGAGCTTATCCCTATTTTCCATTCCCTTATCTTCTAACCTCTTTTTCTCTTCTGTTTTTTTTTTCTTTCTAATGGCAACCTACCAATTTTTTTTTTTCTTTTCTGAGATCTATTTTCTCTGCAAAGGTAACTCTCCCATTTGGTTATTGCTTTATTTGTCTCTTAACTAATTTCAACTTTTAAAAGGTTTGTCTGTAGTTGGCAGAAATAATAAGGGTGAAGTTCTAGGACCTTTCTTTTTCCTTGTTCTCATTTCTTCGAGTGATATTTCTTTAGTGATTGCGATATTTTTTTATTTTTTTATTTTTGGTTAACTTCGTTCAGAGGTTGGTTTAGGGTTTGTGACTTGATTTTGTGTATTTAATTATTTGGATTTTCAAACACATAAACCAAATATCGTCATTTGTTCTTATATTATTCTAATATGGCTTAAATGTTAAAATGGTCCCTGTGTTTTTATCTCATAGGCCAATTTAGTCCCTGTGTTATCAATTTGGCCAATTTGGTCCTTATGTTTGTATATGTTAGTCAATGTGGTCCATTCCCTTAAAAATATAAAATATAAAATATTTAAAATTAATTTAAAAAACTGTAATTGATTATAAATTTTTTAATTCAATTTGAAAATGGAATTTTTTTAAAAAAAAATTTCACCTTCCCCAATTTCATGCGCACACTCAACCACCTCCCTAACCCAGCCACCCTCACCACCACCACTCTAACCCCAAACCCATAGCCGCCCTCACCACCATTCCAATCCCACCTAAACTCTCTCTCTCTCTCTCTCTCTCTCTCTCTCTCTCTCTCTCTCTCTCGGCCTCCTCTCTGACAAATCACGAAGATCTTCATAGCCGGTCACCGTAACCTTGATGGCTCTACCGCCAATGATCATCCTCGCTGCAGCAAAAGTTGACGACATTCAGGGCAATGGATCGAAGAGGAGAGAGAGATGAAGGGTAGAGTATGAGAATATCTAAAACATAAGAGAGAAGAAAAATTGCAGCAAGAAAAGAGGAGGCATCAATTTGACTAAGAACCTTTTTTTTTCCTACAGGAATTGAGACCATTGGAGGTTGAGGTTGTGTGGGTTTTAATCATTTTAGCATTATTATTATTTGAGTTTAAATCTTTATAATTAATTACATATTTTAAATTAATTTTAAATGTCCTTTTTTTAGGTTTTAACATAATTTTGACAGAAAGGATCAAATTTGTTAACAGATACAAACACAGGGACTAATAAATTGGGCAAATTAATAACACGGGGACTAAATTGGCCGATAAGGTAAAACACAGGGACCATTTCGACATTTAAGCCTTCTAATATTAGTTTAGAATCACAAGCATATATATATAAATACAAAAAAATAATGATAAAATTTGACTAATGTGAAAACAAAAATGGAAATTAGAATGTGAATCATGAAATTTGAGATCGTCCCACCAATCAAGGAACCCATTAAAATGAGAATCCTTTGGGTTCGAATTGTTGAGAGAATTTATTACTTTACCATTTACTGTATCAAAATTTCTTCTCTCATCAAGTCTCTTGTTACATATTACAATATGAGTTGGTTCAAATCGAATTTTGGTTGGATGGTTTATAAAGTTGGAAGCCAAACCATTAATGAAGAAGACAGATCTTGGCAAAATAATAATAATAATAATAATAATAAATATATAAAAAAATAATTGAAGGAGAGGGAAACTGTTAGTTTAAGGGAGAAGAGGTTAGAGAATGATTGGTAGTGTTTAGGACAATTTGGGGTTGTAGTAGATTTTGAAGGTTTTTATTCAGAAGAAAGGGACTTAGATTTGGAGTTTGGGTGGATTTATATTCGATTTGAGTATGATTGATTGTATTTGTCCGTAATATTTGGTATGGGGGGTATGATCTTGTGGGTTAAATTTATTTATTTTTCTCCATGTCTCTATTTTTCGTTTTTGCTTGCAGCATTATATTTCTTTATTTTTCAGTAGGGGTGGATCTACATTAGCCTTACAAATTACCCACCACATGTTCGATTAAATGCCTCAATGAGGTCAAGCAATGATCTAATTTAGCAGCAACTTCTTATTATAAAGCTCACTTACTATGCATTTGTCTTGATTTGGAAATGGTTTATGTCATCACTGTCATATGATATTTTGCAATACCATTTAAGCTTTAGTTAAGTGAAATTTTATACTGGTTCTCATTGTAGTTTTGCACAAACTACATTGTAGTTTTGGTAATTACAATTGGATTTTTGCTCTTTCCTTGGCCTTCAACCTCACTAATTTAAAGAGTAGAGGCTACCCAGATGAGGAATTGGGTGGGCAAGAGAAGATGGAAACTGCATTGCAGAAAACAGAAATTGCATTGCAGAAATGAAACTACATTACAGAAAATGGAACTTGCAATGCAGAAAATAGAAACATGAATAACCTATTTTACATTATAGGTGGTCTTCAGTCTGATTCTCCCTCTCCCAACATGTCTTGAATAAAAAAAATATTGTTTTGTTTTGTTTAACTCTAGAGCTGAGCATTTTTGCCCAAACTCAGCATTGCAGTTTCCATTTTTATATTGCAGTTTCCGTTTCTGCATCGCAGTTTCCATTTTAGTACTTTCATCTTGATTCCTCCATTTTGCTTCTAAAAAATTAATTTTTATTTTTGTTGATGTTTTCATTTTTGTTTTTGTTTTTGTTTTTACATAATTGATATCTACATTGTATTTTTGTTGTAATTTCTGCTTTTATTTGCAGTTTTTGTGTGAATATGTGTTGAAATGATTTTTTTTTAACCGTTGATTGTTTATATAAATATTGTATAACTGAATAAATATTACAAAATCAAGTTTGGTGTAGTGGTTTGTGAGTGAGCCCTCCTCCTTTGAGGGTCAACGTTTCAAGTGTCACGACCCGACTCCCTAGCACGATATTATCCGCTTTGGGCCCCCCTCTCTGCCCTCACGGTTTTGTTTCTGGGAGCTCACGAGCAACTTCCCAGTGGGTCACTCATCCTGGGATTGCTCTGGCCCCCAACTCGCTTAACTTCGGAGTTCCTATGACTCCGAAGCCAATGAGCTCCCAAAAGGCCTCGTGCTAAGAAGAGAAGTGCCCATACATTTAAAGCACTTCACCTTTCCCTCCCCGAGTGATGTGGGATTGCTCACTGTTCTTGTTTCTCCAAGACACGGGTCTTACATCAAGTCCCTTCAATGACACAAAATCTTTTTTTTAAAAGGTGAATAAAGGGTAATGGAGTTGGTCCCCTGTAGGCGGTGGCATGCCGGCGATGGGTGGTGGCGGTGGCAATTGGCTGGCGGCAGGCATCCGGCGATGGTGACGGTGTGCGTCCGGCGATGGTGGCGGTTGAAGGAGTGGCATTGTGTGTAATTTTGATATTTTTTAATGATATTTTTGTAAAATTAGGTACCACATTTTGGTCTTTGGCCTTATGCTAATTAGATGAAATTGTATTCCTATCTTCCAAATTAGTAAACTATATTGTGTTTTAAAACTAAAGATCTCTATAATCCCCACAAAATTGAAGGATAGCAACACTTTATAATTAATCCCTCCTAATCCCCCCAAAATGAAAAATCATTCATATCTACCTTCATTTCCTCCTTCACAATACCTTAGATTTAACTCGGAATTTAACTAAAAGTGGGGATTTAAGAGGAGAAATTGACAATTCCCTTGTTTAACTTAAGCACATAATTTATTAAATGACACAAGGCAAAAATCGTGGAATGGTCATCAAATTTCCGAGTTTAATTTCCATCAAAATAGGCGTTATTTCACAATTCCCATAGTTTCATTTACAAAATTCGACATACATAAATCCAAACACTGAAATTTTCAATTGCAAGAAACTGAAATTTTCAATTGCAAGAAACTGAAATAATGGAAATCTAAATTCCGTCATTTTAGAACTCTATGTAATTTTCAATTTCTTGATCCAAACGGAGGGTAGTATACCAGGGATTGAATGTAAAAATTCATTAGTTTTCGTTGGAATATCAAACATCCACAATAAATCCCAACTCATCTTTCAAGAGAACTCGGTTCTTCTACTCTGATGCAATAGCGGAATCATGAATTTTTCAACGGGTGGACTAGCTAAAGTAATTGACGTAAAATCTAATCATAATTTTTCTTGTACTTAAAGCATATAAATCACGTTAGTTTATAACTTCATTTACTAATTTCCAATAAGCTTTAACATAAAATAAATGCATGTAAAATGCACCGAAAAACGCACATAATATCAAATGAGAATATGTTCAACATAATTGAAATGAAATTATACATATATGTTCAAATGGAGGGGCAATTTAGTCTAATCATGGCATGTTTAGGGGTATTCCAAGGTAGCTCTCCTTTCATTCTAAATTAAAATCGATTTTGGGGATTTCCTGTGGTTAGGGTTCTTTAAATTTAAAAAAAAAAAAGATTTCTGATTCGGTTCAAAGGGTGCAAATTGAGGTTAAAGAGAGGATGAGAAATTCTTCATGCAGAAGTTGAAGAAGCGGTTGTGCCGGAAAGAACTAAGGCCCCGTTTGGTTCACGGAATGGATTTGATGGGAAATCATTTCCCATGTTATTTCCCAAGGGATGGGAAATGGTGATTCCTATCCCATGTTTGGTAATGCCGGGAAAGTGACCCGGAAATATCATTTTATTTCCTTTCCCATGTTTGTTTTGAGTAGGAATGGAAAACAAATTTTGTTTAGTTTCCCAATTGTACCCCTATTAAAAAAAAAGAATACCAATAATTATTGGATAAAAATTGTAATTATGAATTGTTAGTAAGGACAAATTAGTAAAAAAAAAAGTTAGTCTTACTTTCCCATGGGAAGGGAAAGTGAAACCCAAGTATGAAGGAATGATTCACTTTCCCTCCTACTTTCCCATGTGCTAGGCAACGCTTTCCCATGCCTGACTTACCAAACATGGGAAAGCAATTGGTTTCCCATCCCCAAGATTCCTTTCCCATAAACCAAACGCAGCCTAAGTAGTGCTTACCAGCATTACCATGCATATCAAATTCACATCTCCAGCCAGGTAAGTGCCCTTTCACATCATCACCATGCTTCTTCAAATCCAGGAAGCTCATCTGCAAGAAGACTAGTAGCATCAGTTTTAATGTTTTTTTTTTGTTGTCAAACTGTTTTAATTTTCTCACATGTGAGACATAATGCATAGACTACCATGATATCATGAAGTGCTTGTGCGGACCCAAATGAAGAAGTGGTTAATAGTGAGCATATTCGTCACCGAATGAAGAATTTCTCACCCTCTCATGGCCCTTAATTTGAACCCTCTATTGAGTCAAATCAAAACCCAGAAATCAAATTTTTTCAAGAACCCTAACCACAGAAAATCCCCAAAATCGATTTTAATTAGGAACGTACGAGAGTCCGCTTGGCATATCCCTAAACATGGCATGATTTGATGGAATTGCCCCTCCATGTGAGGGGCACGTAACTAAAAAGTAACAGAAATTAGATATATTTGACAAAAATTGACGATTGTCCTTTCGAAATTAAAAACTACATTTGATCAAATTGAAACAATAGGAACCAAAATAATAAAAATGACAAATTATATGGACCAACACCCTAAAAAAACGAATTTTTTTTTATAAAAAAAAACGACCAGTCGCAAAATGAGACCAAATTCAAACTCGCTAAAAAACCAAAATTCAAAAGAAACGACCAGTCGTACATAAATAAACATTTTTAAACCATCAAAATAATTTCCCTCCACTCTCTCTCTCTCTCTCTCTCTCTCTCTCTCCCTCCCGCTCCACAGTCTCACAATGACTGACACATACAGCAGTGCTCCGTACTCAAATCCAAACTGCAAACCCTAATTTGTTCAATCAATCTCTCTTCGATTCCTCCATTTCCGATGGCCTCCAATGTCCCCGAGGACCCGCCCTGCAACTCCGAGACCGAAGCCGAGACCATAGCCCTCAGAATCAAGCAGAAGCGCTCTCGGCGCGTGAGCTTCGCCGACACCGAGATCACCTCCGTTCACATCTTCAACCGCGACGAGGACTACGACACCCCTCCCGACCCTAAGCCCCAAGCCAGCTCCCAAAACGACGCCGCTGGTCCCGAGAACGAAGTCATAGGGTTTTTTAGGGACTTGGGCGGTGACAGCGACGATTTCAAGGACTCCGATGACGATGATGAAGACGACGATGGGAGGAAGTCATTCTTTAGGCCAATTGGTTCGCCCTCTCCTGGGAGTAGTGTTCCAGGCTCTGCTACCTCCAATGACGGTAAGCTTTAGATTACTTGGTATTTTTCTATTAATTAATTATTTTAGCTTATTGTTTGGTTATTTTGAAAATAAATTGTACACATATCAAAGAAAGGAAAGTTCTCGAGAGAATGCTAATTCTTAATGGCTTATGTAATTGGTGCATTACCGGCTTACTTGATTGTGTGCTTTAAAATACTCTAATAGGATTCCTGTAATTCAGTTTGTTAACCGTCTAGTTGAGCTTGTTGAATGTGTTAATTTCACGTGTCCGAGACAAAAATTTTAGAGCTTTTTCTGATTTCTTTTTGCAGAAGACAATTTCTTTGGCCCTGTTTCGTCCAATTTCATTAGACCAGGACGGTTATCTGATTCTGCAGCCTCGGATGACATTCATGAAGCTACATTGGATACTACAGCATTTTCAATGCATTACCGTAGCCTTGCAAGGTCAGACTCTGGAGGAGATCTCAAGACCCCAACTGCAGTTCGCCTTGCCTTTGAAGAGAAGACGCCAACTCATAATACCAACCCAACTGATTCTGGAAGCCTCATGTCTCTAACAAAACCAAAGATGCTTAGTCCTCAGTCTTTAGCATCTGTTGATAAGGTCAGAAGTGGTGAAGATTCAAATGACATGAGTATTATAGAAGAAAACCCTCATAAGTATGATTATGGAAGACTGTCTCCCACACTAGATGCAATTTTGGCAGAAGGCAGCAAAGATCTGCATGCTGACTCTGTTAGTGCCCTTACCAATTCAGTGCCATCAAATGGGGTTGAGGTTTCTGCATTAGAAGAAAATGGGATTGGCCACATGGATCCAAGAAATGGTAAACTTACCGAACTGGGCAATTTTGGCACTCATGATATGCCCGCTGAGGCAGATTCTGTTTCTCGTATCAAGTTGAATATGGGAAATGATGGTGACATCTCATCTAAAAGAAGTAATTATCCATCTGTTGGTGACTCCATTGATGGCCAAGTCCAGATCCCGAATCAGTTAAGCAAAGTAAGAATGTCTGTTTTAATTAAGATTTTGATAGAACTGTTGCCACTTTGGCGCCGTCTCATCCATTTGTTATGTTAAATGAATGTTTTGATATGTTTTCTATATCCTTTGATATGTTATTAATAGCATCAGCTTAGAGTTCTCATGCTTGACAATTCATGACTGATTCTATTCCTACCGACTGTTTAGTTGCATAATAAGGCAATATTTCACTTGCATTCTAGTATAATATTCATTCTATTATCTTACCTGTTTATTAACAGTACCGAAGTGCTAAAATTAAATAATCGTGACTGTTTTAAGGGTGAGCTGAAGCACGGATTTATTTATTTTTGCAGGTGAATAAGGAATCTTCTGAAGATGCATTTCCAAAGGGTATGGAAAAATTGGAGTTAGCTGCTGTTAATGGCAATGCCCTACGAAATACCAATAGCAAAGCACATCATTTTGATGTGTTTGCCCAGCATGAACCTGCTTATCAACATTCAAGTCAACCCTTGGTACAGGAACATTCTTCTAAGGAGAACATATACAAGTTTAATAGTGATCAGCATTCTGAACAACAATATGGATCACCAATCGAGGGGTCCATGTTCTTGTTATCTGGTGGACGACAACAATCCGTTTTGAGTACTCCTAATTTAGCAAGACATTCGGGAATAGTGACTCCTTCCTCAAAACAACCAGGTTCTCTACTAAATAAGGAACACACAAAACATGATGATTGGGTTTCATCAATTCAGAAAAACATTTCCAGGTTCACAATTCCTGAGCCTTCTCCCTGTGCTTCTAGTCTCAAAGAGGGAATTGACAAATTAAAATCTAGATTATTGAGCTACTCATCTGTGATTTCTCCCTTAAAAAAAACTGTTCTGGCTGATGTTAGCAAAGATCTCGAGTGCAAATTTTCCAATTCTCCTACTACTTGTTTAGAGAAGGAATTAGCTATACCTGATCTGAACAGTGGACATAAAATTTTGTTTAACATAGATAGCAATGGAAATGAGAACCCAGTAGATATCAGTAAGTTGGGCCAGGGTAAAGAGACCACAGACCTTGCTAAAGATGAAGAGTCCCTGCATAACATGCTTACAGACACTCCTTCGAAGGATAAATTTGGTAAACCAAGAAAAGCAGTGGCTTCACACTCTCAGCTGTCATCATCAGGAAGTGGAAGGATACATCATCTCTTGATGTCAGAAAATCCCACAGATGGAACATTGGTTTCTTCTGAAACTGATTCCCTATTGGCAGATGAGCGAGAAGATAATGTTCCCCATCTGCAAATTGAATCTGAAAAGAAATTCCAATCCCTTTCAAGGGGTGCAGTCATTCTGAAAAGCCCAGATAAAAATTTTCAAGCTGGACCAGAACAACCACATTTTAAACCATATGTCTGCAGAAGTACGAGTCAACCATCCCTTCAGGTCAGTCTCTGTATATTTTCTCACTTTTTAACAGACATGGGCATTGCGCCTACATTTTATACCACCCAGCTTTGCTTGGGATTGTGCATGGGCTGGTCATGTGAAGCATTCCATGCTAATTCCAATCTCGGTAGGCTGGGTGATGGGCTAAGTTTCACTCAAATTTGACAATTGCTTTGTTACAGTTTCCCATGCATCAGTTTTCTGCAGTTAAATACTAGGCTGTTCTATATAAAAAAATATCATTATTAGTTGTTCTGTTGGTGTTTAGAAATTTGACATTTTGTTTGGCAAATGAGCAATGTAGAGCCCTTCGAGTAAAGAGTCAGCCCAGAACTCCTCCATGAAGGGGACAACTCAGAGTCCACCCCGGGAAAATCCAACTCCAAGTCCTTCCTGGAGAAAGGCAATTCAGAGTCCCTCCAGGAAAGAGCCAAGTCAGAGTCTCTGCAGGCAAGAACCAACTCAGAGTCCTTCCAGGAAAGAGCTTACTCAGAGTCCTAGAAGAGAACCAATTTGTAGTCCCTTCATGAAAGAGCCAATTCAAAGTCCCATCTCGAGAGAGGCAATTCGAAGTTCCATTGCAAGAGAGCCAATTGGTGGTCCTGCCATGAAAGAGCCAACTCGGAGTCCATCAAGGAAAGAGCCATCTCAGAGTCCCTCAAGAAAAGAGCCATCTCAGAGTCCCTCAAGAAAAGAGCCAATCCGGAGTCCCTTAAGAAAAGAGCCAACTTGGAGTCCCTCAAGAAAAGAGCCAACACAGAGCCCCTTCAGGCTGGTTTCATCTTTTGCAGTAGACACTGAGAATATGCAACGCTTTGTTGGGAAAGACCTAGTATCTCATGAGTCAAATTCAAATGAGCATGATGATTGTTATCGGGGACTACATATTTTGCAGAGTCCATTTTCTGAACAAGATGCAGAGAATTCTGTTGGACGGAAACGAAAAAACCTAGGAATAATTCTTGATGATGGAGACTCTGTATATAAGACCCCCAGAATCCAGAGTCCGAAAGTTCACAGAAATGAGAACTATGATCCAGAGTTCATGTTGGTTCAGTCAAATATAGATTACAATGACAGAGAGAAGTTTGGGGCGGATACAACATGGAAGTGCTGGACTGATGTGTGTGTACTATTTCCTGATTTGTGCTAATCTACTTGAATAGCCAGGTTTTCTGGTAGAGATGATATAAAACCATTTATTTTCATTTTATATTTTTGACTTCAGAGTTTATCTTGCAGATTTTAGTAAAATTCTCCAGAGATACAGAGCAACTGCTTTCTCCATTGACAAGCAAACTAAGTTTAAGAGCAGTATGTGCCTTCTTTTTTAAGACATTACTTCCTTCCAAGCAAGATTTAAACTAGGTGATAGAATTAGCCATCGCATGCTCAATTTTCCCTATGTTTTCTTGTAGTCTCATTATTATTTTATCATTATCATGTAGATTGGTGTGCTTGAAGATATGTTGGTTCTGCTACTGAAGGCTAACAAATACGAGGCACTTTGTTCTAAAGTCCAGTCTCAGGTTTGCTGAACTAAATGATAAATGAGGTTCTGCCATGAACATATTTAGATATTATACTTGGAACACTGCATCCTATAAAGCTAATATAACATCTACTTCTTCCCTTTTCTGCTAACACTGATATTTTATATCTGTGTACAGAAGGTTGACTACATCAGTGTTGGACATAAAAGGTGGTGTTGTTTATCCATGAATGTTTTGACTACGTAGTTTGGGTTTTCACCTGTCCTGGGATATTGTTTAGCTTAATAAGCATTGACATTAACCTTTGCAGGGCAGCTGAAGCAAGATTACTGCTTTCTAAATTAGTATATGAAAAGGCAAAGCTGCAGTTAATGCATGTGAAGCGCGATAAGTTACAGGTTAAAAAAACAAATTAAGTTGGCTCTCTAATGTTTTTCATATCTACATATGCATACAGCTTGTCACATGGCCTCATACTTTCCTGCAGAGTAGAGTACAGCTCTTAAGCTCTGCAGTTCAGAAGTGTCAAATGCTGAAGTTGAGTTACACCCAGTGTCAGTCTGAACCTGGTAAACAGGAGACTCATGTTAA
The DNA here is from genome assembly GCF_002207925.1 of Prunus avium. Next base: position 80,027 of record NW_018921643.1, on the reverse strand, counting down.
TGATAGTCATCGTCAATCGTCTTTAGTTAGTTCTGAGGGTGAACAAGAGGTAACCATCAATTTTGAGATTTTGGATCTGTTTTCTGTTTCCTTTGCTCTGGAATTTTTTTGTCTGGTATTCATTAATTTTTTAACAAGAGGGATATTAAATATGTTGAGAAAACTGTTGCAAAGATTATAAATAAGAATAAAAGCTAGGGATCTTATTATAACTAAGAATAAAAGCAAGCTTGCTTCCCATCTTGGGCAGTTTGAAGCTTTGAAGCAAGGACATAGGGCACACAAAATGACAGAATCCTAAATAAATTGTCCTGAACATTGTGAGAAGACGGGAGTAAATGAATTTTTTAAGTATTTTTAACATATCACTCGTAATATTGTTTTTCTGTAGTAGAAATTTGATTTTACTAATTTGTATACAGATCCTACTTTATTGGGAATAAATCAACGGCGTTACAAGTACTGTTGTTTTAAGTTTTCTTGAACCAAATAGAGCTTATTCACTAAGATGCATAAACAAATTTTAAGAAAGATGCAGTAAATAAAACTATTAGTGGAATTTGAAGAAAGTAACATGTTTCTGCTACAAATAGTTCCAGAAAATTAAATAAGATGAATACAGCATAAGAGAATGATAAAATAATAGGCTGTGGATGCTCTTCTTCCTTTGTTTTTGTCAAACAACGAGTTCAGCTTATAGATGCTATAAAAAAATTTATGTGAAGATAACCTAGTAATTTCAGATTATGAATTTTTGTTTGTATATATCTTTTATTTGTCAGGGCTCCTGTAATAATGTGAGCACAATGAGGCAGGAAATTAAAGCTTTAGATAGACAAATAAAGAGCTTAATCAATTTCTTTCACACCTATATCAAGTTGAAAGGAGAACCAAGTTGTGCCGATACTATTTCTTTAGTTAATCATCATCTCGAGACAAGAACGTGTTGCAGGTTTATACATCAGCATTTGCAGGTATTTCTTATTCATGCTAGGATTTTCTTGAGACCAAAATAAATGTCTTATCTCACTAAGTGACACCTGTCATTTCAACAGCAATGGAATGTTGATCATTTTGAGGTTAAGAATGGTCATTATAACATTCATCTCAGCTATCATGGTTACATCAACCAAAGGTCTTTTCTTTGCTCCTTTTTCTTGGCTTTCTTTTCTTTATTCTATTATATTCATTCTTGAGGCTAAGTTACTTATTTTCTTCTTTATTACCAAATTCAACACGTGTTTACATTTGTAAATAGGTTTATGGGTACAGTGGGTCCAGCATCAAACATAGTCCTCTCAAACAAATTGAATGATGTAAAAATCAGAAAGGTAATGAAGTCAACAAGTTCTCTCTTCTTTTTTCTTTCTTTTCTTAAGGGTTTAATTTTTCTTTTCTTTTGTACATCAGAACTTCCCAAACATGGATGCTCAAGTTGCATTTGCTTTTGTGCTAAATTTTGAGGCCGCCAAGAAAAGTGTTGATTCGAGATATTTGGCACAAGAAACACAAGTATGTTGCCATTTAGGTGAATGGAATTTTAGGTGCATTAATTTATAGGAGATTGTTATATTGCATTTTTGTTCCTATAGGTTGTGGACTATGTATGACTGTCAAATTGGATAATATGTGTCTAACTCCACATTCTAGGCTGCTCTTTTACTTTGGTCTATTCTGTAATGCAGGTGACCCATTCATTACTATGTAATTTGCTAGATGTGTTTGAGGAAGTGGACCTGGCACGATCTGAGATTTATAATTTGATCCAGACAAGTTTTCAAACTCCATCTGGTAACAAAATATGTTCTCATTATGATAATCACTTTGTTTATCTGAACTTTCAGCATCATTCACTGAATTAGTTTTAATCCACCTTAAATACTTAAATTTTGGTATATATTCTTGTTTTGTAGCTGAGCAGCTTGATATGCAGCTTTGTTTCCTTAACTGTAAGAGCGGTAGAAAGGTGACACTGACTCTTGACATGACATGTTTGAATAGGTACAGTCCTGTCCAACTTCATTAATTATCTTTTTTGCTTATTTAATTGGCAATTTATGCCATTTTAATTGGCTTGATATCGTACTTGGTGAATGGTTCGTATAATAAGCAGTGCATGTCACTGCTGCAAATTTCTTTTGGCCATCATGAATATGTGTCTGCTTCCTAGGCCCTCAATGTGACGGAGAACTCTTTGCTTCTGTAGAAACCAATGTGAAACTACTTATGATTGTATACAAATGTTTGTTGTTGCTTTGTGCCTTGTTTATTGTCGGTTGAAAAAACAGCTTGCTGGGATTGAGTCTGTCAACATTCTCTATGCCATTCGTACCTCGATGTGCTTTATATGTCGATATATGTGTTACATTGTTTCGAATACATAGTGACATGTTTGTTGGTGTATGGACAGTGGGATTTATCCTTCAGAGATCCTTCCGCATCAGATACAGCCTTCCGTATCTGCAGCAGAAGTAGTGCTTCCACAGCCACTGTTAGCTGAAATAAGAGCTGCAGCTGAGAGCCTTGAATCTGGACATATGAGGATAATGAGGCTCTGTAAGTGTATTTCCCAAGTGGTGGAACTTCACGCAGACGATAATTCCCGATGAAGGTGGCACCAACACATCGCTGGATTTTTTGCATGCCTGGTCTATGATTTGTTTGTTTTCTCTTTAGATATTATGTTGAGGCGACCCTTCCCCTGTATATTTTAGCTGAAGATAGTTACCATTACCTTTATTATCCACAGAGGCTTAAGAGGCTTTCACGTTTCAATGAGACTCAAATAGTTAAATGTATGCACAACCATCCTAACAACTATAAAGAAACCAAAAACTCCAAAAGTATTTACCCCAAACGCATAATTAGAAAAGGGAAATGAAAAAGAATAGGTTCCATGTTGAGCTAGCTGCCCTAACTAGAGAGGCATAGAAATTGTACAGTTGATGGAACCGTCTGTTTAAGTTGGTGCATAGCATGATCTCTCACCTCTCCTTCCTCCTTGACATCTTTAATATCCCGATTGATACCGGTAGGATGATAACACCAACGCGTTACAGGATCAATAACAAGTTTCTAGAGTGCAGCAACATTTTCTATCAAGTACATGACATGCTCAACAGCATTTATATGACCACGATACCCTACTATTTCTACTATCTTGAGGTTACCATGCGGGCATTCAGGAGCTTTTAACATCTTCAGTGGCTCAAATAGTAAGATTTTCAACTTCTCCCATAACTCGCGTGTTAAGAACTGCGACTTCTCTGTTGGCTCTTATGGTGGTGGTGAGAATTCCAACTTGCACAACAAATAAAACAATTTATTAATCTGAGGCATATCAAACGTACAACAAACGTTCATCAGCAAATTCATAACCCTTCAAGGAATATCTAGCTATCGTAAGTACAAGTCTCTGCAAGGAAGGAGATGCTTTCAAAAAAGAAGTTAAATTATTCAGAGCCCATTGATCATCGGCTGGGACTATTAGCTCCAAACGCTTCAGATTTGGTAATGTAGGAACAGGGAACGCGCAGCTATACTGAAAGAAAGCCAAACACAGAGTAATCAAAGGGGACACATAATCCAACAAAAAGAAAAGAAAACCAACACATCACAATTAAAAATACTAACATCTCCATTGATATTCAACATGAGGGTCTCTAGTTGAGAAAGAAAGCTTGAAAGTTGGATGAAGGCAAGACTCAGAAAATCAGCACCACTGGAACATTCCGAAAACTCGTAAAGGGATACCTCAACAAGCGACAGCATGTTACTGAGAAGCAAGTTTATCTTGAGTCCAACATAGACAAATGACACAAGTTTGCGTCACAAATCTCAATGCTATCAAGGCGAAGACAATATTTTATCGATAAGAACTTCAATGAAATTGATGGACGGACAACTCTTAAATCAACCAAGTTTGTGGCACTATGTATTGATAATCATTCGAGAGTTGGACAATTGGACATGAAGTGCTCAACAACTTCTCAGGTCACATCAACGTGTTCTGAATGAAGAACCTTGAGGAACTCGAAACCACTGTATCCGCAACGAAATGGCGTCAAGTAGGACCCCTTTTCATCAAGACCTAACAGTGTGCATGGAAAAGCATAGGAATCTTTGTACATAACACCATACAGTAACAAAAAGTCCAACACAAACACTCGAACTCTCTTTTCCTTTGCAAATTGAATCCATTTATCAATGGAACTTGCAAAACGATGATCTAGATCAAACTCTGAATTGGTATTTGAGCCTCTATGTTGTTTCAACACATGGTTGACCCAATTCCCGTCATCTGGGAACCATTACACTAGTGGGTGGGTCATTTGCAAATTGTTCGATGACTCTTACCGAAAAAAAATAAAAGGCAATTTGGACATGGGCAAATAAACTATCCTAGTTTCTTTAAGCCCAAAAGAAAGATGGGTCCCAGGCCCTAAAAAATAAATTTTGTCAAAAAAAATAATTATAAAAGAAAACAAGAGATGCTTTATTTGAAAAACAGGTGTCCACAGCGTTTCATCCTCTGTTTCCGACAAACGCCACAACCACCAGCAGCATTATAAAATAAATAAAATTGGGAATGGAAGCACGCGGCCAATCAACTGCTTTCCCTCCTTTTGAGGTCAAAAGAAGAGTCCACACACACTATATTCTGTGGGACCCACGTGTCAGAGCGGGAGGCACGGAGCTAACCGAAATTGTGCACGGGCGGGGGAGGTGTGTGAGTGGGCACTGTAAGAGTGAGCGTATCAGTGTATCAGACCAACCCAAATGAAACGACCCATTTTAGTATAAATTCTTCACATCTTCATATTCTTCTCATTTTCACTATCGATTGGAAAAGCTCTCTCTCTCTCTCTCACAAAGATGGATGAGAAACTAAATGTTGCTTTAGGATGGCTAAGGGAATATACAGCCATGACGAACAAGATAGAAAATTTAGTTCATTGTCTCGAAGATGTGTCTTCTAAATTGACGCAGATGGAAACCTTAATTGAAACCGTGCCTGCTGAAGAGGCCGCTACTGCTATAGCCGCATTTAAAAGTGCAGCTAAAGTTGCTAAACAGGTCAGAGATGTTCTTAATATGAGTGAATCTTTTAGGGAGACTTGTTTGGAGAACCTTCTCGAGTTTGAAGAGGTGTGCATTAGCACTATATTTGAGATGTGGACGCTAGTCCATCTGAAACTCGAATATGAATGGAAGGTGGCCATCTTCATCCGTTTGGATTGCAATGATGAGCAGAATATCATTAGGCTGGCATCTAAACACCAAATTCAAATAATTGGAAATCCGTGAGTATATATATATATATGTGTGTGCTTTTGATTGCAATTTTATTTTTCTATTATGCTTCTATCATTAAGTTTGGGAATTGGGGTTTGATTTTGGGTCTGCTTTTATCATTGTATAATATGTGATTGATTGACACAGAAATTGTGAGATGGGGACAACATTAGCAACACCTACCTCTTCCCATGCCTCCTCTTATAAAGTAGCTCTTCTTTGAGCTGTTGGTGAGATAGGTGAACCTCTGGCGCTTTTGATCAAGATGTCTTTCTGGGTCTCTGCCCTCCATCTATATGACACGAAAGATGTGAAGGGTGTTGGTGCTGATCTCAGAAGGGTGTTTATAACCCAAAGGTCTTGAAAAAGGAACAAAGAAAAGAATGAGATTAGCACCAACACCCTTCACATCTTTCGTGTCATATTGATGGAGGGCAGAGATCCAGGGAAACATCTTGATCAAAAGCACCAAAGGTTCACCTATCTCACCATCAGCTCCAAGAAGAGCTACTTTATAAAAGGAGGCATGGGAAGAGGTAGGTGCTGCTGATGTTGTCCCCATCTCACAATTTCTGTGTCAATCAATCAAAGATTATACAATGAAAAAAGCAGACCCAAAATCAAACCCCAATCCCCAAACTCAATGATAGAAGCATAATTGAAAAATAAAATTGCAATCAAAAGTACACACATATATACATACTCACGGATTTCCAATTATTTGAATTTGGTGTTTAGATGCCAGCCTAATGATATTCTGCTCATCATTGCAATTCAGACGGATGAAGATGGCCACCTTCCATTCATATTCGAGTTTCAGATGGACTAGCGTCCACATCTCAAATATAGTGCTGATGCACACCTCTTCAAACTCGAGAAGGTTCTCCAAACAGGTCTCCCTAAAAGATTCACTCATATTAAGAACATCTCTGACCTGTTTAGCAACTTTAGCTGCACTTTTAAATGCGGCTATAGCAGTAGCGGCCTCTTCAGCAGGCACGGTTTCAATTAAGGTTTCCATCTGCGTCAATTTAGAAGACACATCTTCGAGACAATGAACTAAATTTTCTATCTTGTTCGTCATGGCTGTATATTCCCTTAGCCATCCTAAAGCAACATTTAGTTTCTCATCCATCTTTGTGAGAGAGAGAGAGAGAGCTTTTCCAATCGATAGTGAAAATGAGAAGAATATGAAGATGTGAAGAATTTATACTAAAATGGGTCGTTTCATTTGGGTTGGTCTGATACACTGATACGCTCACTCTTACAGTGCTCACTCACAGACCTCCCTTGCCCGCGCACAATTTCAGTTAGCTTCTTACCTCCCGCTTTGACACATGGGTCCCACATAATGGAGTGTGTGTGGACTTTTCTTCTGACCTCAAAGGAAAGAGGGAAAGTAGTTGATTGGCCGCGTGCTTCCATTCCCAATTTTATTTATTTTGCAAAATTTTACAACACTGCTGGTGGTTATGGCATTTGTTGGAAACAGAGGATGAAACACCGTGGACACCTATTTTTCAAATGAAGCATCTCTTGTTTTCTTTTATAATTCTTTTTTTTTTTTTTAACAAAATTTATTTTTTGGGGCCTGGGACCCATCTTTCTTTTGGGCTTAAAGAAACTAGGATAGTTTATTTGCCCATGTCTAAATTGCCTTTTTTTTGTTTTTTTGTTTTTATAATGTTTTTCGATAGGAGTCATTCAGACTAGAGGTGTTAAAAGGACCGAGTCGACATAGTGTCACTAAGTTATTCAGGCTGGGTTTGACGGGTCCATTTGAATAATCGGACCAAGTCATGTTAGCCTATTTATCAAAACCATTGATCCAAAATCCAAGTTCACATTAAATTGAGTTGTGCTCGTGTTGTGCTTGGGATGGGCTCGTGCCTTGTGTAGATGGTTTATGTAAAGTGGGCCTTGACAAAAAAAAAAAAGTTAAGTGGGCCGGGTCAGGCTTGAAGTGGGCTCGAGCCAAGCACGGCCCATGTCGGACCGCTAGTCGACCTGGTCCATTAGGCTTATTTTCTAATCCCACCAATAATGGACCTTACTTAATCGAGCCATACTCGTGCCGTTTGACACCTCTATTCGCTAGGGAGGAGAGGGGGAAGTAACATATTGGATTGCCTAAAGATTGTCAACTACGTGGACCCTCTAATTTGTATCATTGTGCATGGCATGCAGTTGATCAAAGGCCATAGTATACTAATCACATATGCATTTTGACAGGACCAGCCAAGAACTCCTCGGAATCTGGGACGAATCCTGTGGTATTTCTAATATCGAGCTGATGTCGGGCCCACTTACTAGCGATATAGCCTATTTTCCAAATCAATGAAAGGGTTTAGGGTTGAGATTTTCTACCGAAAAGAAAAGTCCTTCAGCCATTCTAGTACCTTCACACAGGATGAGACGGTCCCAAAAGACCCGTGGTCAACAGTTTGTCAAACTTCTCGTTTTTGGTCAACTGGGCCCCCGAGGCCCACGACCTCCGATTTTCAATCCGAAAGTTTCTATGGGTTCCACAAGGTTTATTATACATGTCCTGCAACTTTGGTCCGAATTGAACGGTCGGATCGCTCGCAATCGCACGATCGGACGGTTATCGTTTAACACAAACTTTAAGTCATTGAATCAGAGCATCCGGGACTCAGATTCACGATCTGCAAATTCCTACACGATCCTAGAGATTCCTAGATCAACATATTTGACAATGGAGTCGATCCAACGGTCCGAACATATCGAACCGAATAACGCCTAATATGCATAATCCGATCGACTGTCAAATGATAACCAAATTCAAATCCGAGCATACTGTCGTGCTCGGGACGACATGGGGTTCAAAACATGACACAATGGGCCACCAACCCATGACCCACGCACTGCCAGCGCATGGGTGTCTTGAGAAAATTCCGAAGACGGAAAATTCTCGAAACACCTTACAATACCTATACAAATAGGTTCAGACTAACAAGGGAGTGATTTTTGTTCTTGGACCACGGTAAAAAATTAACCGGAACTAGCCGGAACGAAGCCGAAACCGTCGACATAATATGGGTACATTGAACGATCTGTAAAACTTCAAAATCGACCTACAATACCTACATAAATGAATAGATCACGAAGAGTAGATGAAGTTTTATACCTCACTCGACAAAAACGGTGACCGGAGTCGCCGGAAACGACGTCGGAAACTTCGAAAATCGCCGACACTTCCAGTCGTTCCAGCTGCGAATCCTTGGGTTTTTGAGCTGGGAAATGGGCTGGGTTAGGTAAAGGGCATCGATACGAAACTTTTGTAACCAATTTCACTGAAATCGGACACCGGACGGCGACGAAATCTCCAATTGAAATTGAATATGCGCGGTGGAGAGAGAGAAAACCAGAAAAATCTGGTTTCTCTCGCGAGGGAGAAGAAGAAATAGGAGGCTGGTACTGTAGCGCATGTACTGTAGCTACAGTACAAATAAAAAAAAATTCCAGTTATGTCCATTTCATTTCTAGACCTTTACATGCTCGTTACAACTCGGAATTGAACGTGCCGCCTGTTTACGAACTCGTATCGACGAGTTCTACGCAACGGTGCCACTCATTTCCTCAAAATCCTTATGAATTAAAAAATAACCAAAATACCCCTACTAGCAAGATTGTAATTTCATAATTTATTAAATTAATTAAATTAAACGAATATTTAAATTTGGATCGGGATGTTACACATTTTCCATTCCTATATGGAGAGAGATTAATTATTTTCTTAATCAAACTAGTGTAAACAGGGTTTTAGATCAGATTACGCAGGCCTAAGTCCTAATCAGAACATATTGTGGACTTAAATATCATAAAAGATGTGAACCACATCGTGGAAGATACAGTGTTCAATTTCTATGCTGACCTAGAAAAAATGGATGTACTACTAGTTTCTTTAGGATTAGGGGCAACTTATGGACATTAGTATCCATTCGCTGTGAACAAGACAGAAAATTGAACATAAAATCCTATTTTGGTTTTTTTGTTGTGGGTCTTTGTCATCCTCAAAACTGTGCGCCCTAGTGTTGATTGATGCGTGTAGGGGTACAATTAATGATCAGGTACCAGGAGTAACGGATCTTAATTAGGGTTCATCTGGCACAGACAGCTCCGGAAAAGAAAGCCAAAAATATATTTGCAAAGCAAAACACAGTTTTCTCAATATTCTAGTCGCTCGCTGAGAGATTTAAATTTTTTTTTGGATGAAAACGGAAGTTAAAGACTAAGAGATTTTGGGTTCATCCTCAATGTAGCTACTGATCACTTAGCCAATCTGGGTCATAGCTAGCCTCTTAGAGCAGATAAAGTGTATGCAAATATGGTGACCAGAATAGTATATTTAAATTTGCACAAGTCCATCAATAAAAGAACAGAGAAAAATGTTTGTACAGATGCATATTGGCATCCAATCTTTCTTTAAGGGCAAAAATTACAGTGTTGCATGCAGAATGTGTGGGTAAACTGTGGTATAGGAAAACCATACAACTGCTAACCTAAAACGAACTTTAGTTTTTGAATTCGAAGTTTTCTTGCAAAAACTTATAAAGCTCCTCTGCAACCATAGCAGGATACTCCTCTTCTTGAGGAAGAAGAGCACCTGGAACCTCAACAAACTTACTTACTCCCTCAGCTTCCCTGAGAGTTTCCATATCTGCTTTTAAAGATCCTTTAGTCGACAGGACAAGAACTGGGATCTTTTGGCTGCTCATCTCTGTAAAGAGTGCAACAAATTCCTCTCGTGTTTGTACCAGGTCAAGAAAGCAGCAGGCACATAGCGAGCTCCTTTCTGCTTGGTCAGTGCGTATCGGCTTTCGATAATTCCAGGAGTCACATTGTCAGGATTTGAATAGACATGTGATTTGTACTGAGATTCAATTGACTTCTTATTGCTGACAAGCCTGTTATACATCATCCAGCCCACAGCAGGGGCTCGTAAGGTGCCCCCTAAGCAGTCCATACCTAGGAAATTTGTTAACAAAAGGAGAGATCAGTCAGGTCATAGATCAAGAAAAACCTGGTATGGACTTTAACTACATGTGATAGAAGCAAGGGGAAGGGTTAACACACAATAACATGGAGAGATTTGACTTAGTGGTCTTGCACCATAGATTTTGCTGCAGAATAGTTATCCACAATTTGGGTTTCCAATTACAGCTTAATTCTCAACTAGAATCATTTAATATATGTTTTCAGATAGCATACCTTGTTTCCAAGCTAGAATCTCGACCAAACACAATAGGAAGGGAACCAGCCCAGGTGGGTGCAATAGCAGCAATGGCTTTAGGTTTCACCGCACCACGTTTTACAGCACGAATAGTTAAAGTGGCAGCATTCCCTCCTCCAAATACCACAAAATCATTTTCTGGTTAAGAGCAAGAGATTATTAGCAAGTAAACTTTGAAAAGAAAAGAAAAGGCTGACCACATAAAGAAAAACAATCAGTAAATTTACTTTTTTCCGATGGGGGTTGGGAAGCATGATGTGTTTCAAGTAACTATATCTAGTTAAGAAGGTCGAGTACCACAACATATGCATGATGGAACAACAGGTCGACTATGAATCATGCTAAGAACACTCTAAACAGAACGCATATAAACAGTAGTGGCATCATCATAATCATTAACCCAAAAAAAAGTAGTTACTCATCAACCTGAGCCACTTATAGGACCATCAGGTGCATTGATGAAGTAAACCAGAAATTTCTCCATGACATCAGCAGTGTAGTCCATCTTCGGCCGATCAGAGAACCCCAGATCAGGCCAATCAACAATGGTTGCTCGCCAATTAACATTACCATCTTGCTCAACAAGATTACTTGCTACTTATCTCCATTCTTCAACACTGCTTACATCAGAAATGGTTGGTATGATCAAGATGTTCTTAGAAGGACCCTCTCTCTCCTTTTCATGCTCCTCATACTAGATGCTAATAGAATTTTCCTTGAATTTCCATTGCCAACTATTGCTCTAAAACAAAGTAAAATCAGTTGTGAGGCAAGGGGACGACACATATAGTACTGGACTCAACAAATAATTATTAGAAAGAAAATGACAAACACAATAACATATTTGACTGGATTTTAACATCAATGTGTTTCTTCTAAACTGATCCCTATATCCTTGCAATTAACAAAATTTTAGTTTGCAAATGTTGGTAGTTACCATTTAAGTGGGATCCACTTCTAGTGATATTTTGGTTCAGTGACTGATAAACAAAGGTACACAGGTACCATTTCATGGAATTGAACATAATATTAACTTGTGTTTCACATTGATAATAAATGAGTCTCTTCTCTTGGGTGGCAGATATACAAAATTAAGTAAAATACTTCAGAAAACAAACCAATTCATCTTTTCTGACATCCAATTTTCCATTTAGATATGCATCGAAGCGACTTTCCTTTTTATAAAAATAAAAATAAATAAAAAATCCTAACAAATAGAAAGATCAATATACGCACTTTAATGCTTCGAAAACCAAAAATTCTAAGTATTTTTTGCTTAGAAGACCAAAATTCTAAGTATTTCTTGCTTAGTTTTGTGAGTTCCCCTAGCTCACTTACCAAATTCGTGGAATTTTCTCAAGTTCCCAATACATTCACGATTTATGCAGATGTAGAAGCATAGCCACAATCAAAACCTCAACTTTGAAACCCATGGGCAAAGTGACAAAGTAAGAACAAAGAAAAAGTACAATTGGGTCTCTGACCTTTGATGGGGCTGAAGATTTATCACCCACAGTGAGCTTGGAGTAGTCCAGGGTGCTTGAAGCCCTAACTGATAGGTCTGAGAGAAATTGGGTTCACGAGTTCTGCACAAAAGAGCACGGGATGGTTGTGAAGATGTATAGAATGCTGCAGAGAGCGCCATGGATATGGTGCAGAAAATGAGAGAGAAGGATTTTCTGCTGTGGAAAAGTATCAACAATCTCAGCTCAGCAGTCAACAGTCAGCATCAGATGAGAAATATGAATATATCAGTAGTGTCAACAACAGTTTTGGAAATATCACTCAGCAGCACAGTCGAGATATGACTTTGTTCACTTTTTCTTCATATGGTGCCATTGGCCTCTCTCCCGCCAAACGTTACGTGTCTCTCGTTTTCTCTCCTAACAGCTTCGGATATTTCCAAAAATATCTGCTTCCTTTGCTCATTACGAACGTTTACAAACATCCTATCTGAAATGCTCCCTCCAGCTATGAAGAAAATTCCCAGCATGTATAATCTGTACACATTTTGGGGGGTCAAAAGAATGAAGAAATTGTTGACAACAACCAATTTCAATTGGGTGTACTTAAATGCAATTCTGGCAGCACTTCAATTCTCCATCTGCCTACTCAGTTGCTTCTTGTTGTTTTAGAAGTTTATTTTCAGTTTGTATCATTTCCCCTGCTTCCTTTGAATCAATTGCCAAATTTATTTATTTATAATCAATAATATGGCTCAATGCCAAATTCTTGGCTTTCCTTCTTGTCTTGTGGATCAGTGTCAGTATATCCTTTGATGACTTTGATCTCTTTTAACTTATAGGTGCTATACACTTCTCTCAGAAGCCACTAACCCACCAGTAATCTTTGCATGAACAAGAGCCGTCCTTGAAGGAGTGAAAACGACTTCTGTCTCTCACTACGATCTCCAATCTATAAACCTTAGAAATCAGCTTCATCACCGTATGACAGTTCCCTCTTGTCTTGTGGGTCTCCATTGATATTCAACGTGAGGGTCTCTAGTTGAGAAAGAAAGCTTGAAAGTTGGGTGAAGGCAAGACTCAGAAAATCAGCACCACTGGAACATTCCAAAAACTCATAAAGGGATACCTCAACAAGCGACGGCATGTTACTGAGAAGCAAGTTTATCTTGAGTCCAACATAGACAAATGACACAAGGTTTGCGTCACAAATCTCAATGCTATCAAGGCGAAGACAATATTTTATCGATAAGAACTTCAATGAAATTGATGGACGGACAACTCTTAAATCAACCAAGTTTGTGTCACTATGTATTGATAATCATTCGAGAGTTGGACAATTGGACATGAAGTACTCAACAACTTCTTAGGTCACATCAACGTGTTCCAAATGAAGAACCCTGAGGAACTCAAAACCACTGTATCCGCAACGAAATGGCGTCAAGGAGGACCCCTTTTCCTTTTCATCAAGACCTAATAGTGTGCATGGAAAAGCATAGGAATCTTTGTACATAACACCATACAGTAACAAAAAGTCCAACACAAACACTCGAACTCTCTTTTCCATTGCAAATTGAATCCATTTATCAATGGAACTTGCAAAACGACGATCTAGATCAAGGCAAACTCTGAATTGGTTAATTTTTGAGCCTCTATGTTGTTTCAACACATGGTTGACTCAATTGACGTATCTACAACTTTTTTGGTTTTTAAATTCCCGTTTAAAGATTTACCGTTTCAACACATGGCACGGAAGTCACGCAAAGTATATCATCACTATCAAAATAGAGATTTGTAGTAAAGCACCACTCATAACGCCATCACTTAGAAAGAATACTAGTAGCTGCAGCTTCCTTCAGAGGCAACAAAGATAATATGCTACCACCAAGAATGTCATGTGGCAATTCACTGATTCTGTCGGTTAAGTTGGCCGCATCCTGGACAAGAAAACATTAATAAATAAAAAAGAAAAAAATACTAGTAATTTTCATGGTTACATTAAATTAGTAATTATTATTTTACGAAAAACAAAGAAGCCAAACCATATTTTGCACCAGTTAGATATATATAAAGAACAAATTGCTATTAGCTTATATAAAGACAACACCTCCATTGTAAAGACAAAGTTTTTCATACGTACTTTACGTGTTAGATTATATATATATATATATATATATATATATATATATATATGTAAAATAATTTATTCTTATTATAAAGACAATACCTCCATTGCAATTTTGCAATCTGCAAGTGGGTGATGGCTGGCTTTGGCTTTCTGGGGAGCGAGGAGACGAAGGCCGCGTCGAGGCGTGGCGTGTGAGCGTGAAAAACTGTTTGTTTCTGAGCCAATCGAATAGTTTGCATCTAATGTGTCCTGCGTTTTTGTCTCTTTTTATATATATTTTCTCTGTGGGCTTCTAGTCCTACGCCGTCGTTTAGAGCCATGGGCCCATCCTTCTTTGTTTCTTTATTTATGTTGGGCTCTGATGGCATTGCATGGCATACTAGCTACCATATGCATCCAAAGAAAAGAAAAAGAAAAAAGCTCCTGGTTTTAATATGCAGCAACTTCGAAGCCAAATGACACTCGAACTAGTGGGTTGTTTGCAAATTGTTCCATGTTTGAGGCTCTATGTTGTTTCACTGCATGATTGGTCCAATCGATATATCTATGATTTCTCTAGTCTTTTAAATGTTGTCATTAAAGCTGCTACATGAAAGAATTCCCTAGAAAGAAAATAATAATACTAGTATATATGCTGCTAACGTGATTGGTGTTCTTAGGGATTAATGTATGATTGGATGCAGCTTGCTTCTTTATCAAATCAGTGTCCTCATGAGAGGTTGGATCTCCTATGTTTGCGAGATACAAGAGATATATTGCACTTTTCTCCCCTCTTCACGTTGGGAATTTCAAGTGCAAATATGTAAGAATGAGATGCTACTTCTCATTCAACACATGTTGTTTGAAATCTCATTTAGAATAGTTTGTATATCAATGTCATATGACCTATGATTCCTTCAATTTATTTCAAAACAAAGCTGCAAACTTCTCTTCATTGTCTCATTAGACTGTTTTATATCCAATTTTTCATCTAAAGATACTATAGTGCGGACTGATATATATATATATCTCAAAGCAGAAGAGCATGGTTGTCAAGTGCAATGAGAAAAAGATTGTAATTGGGTTTAGTTCATAATTACGATGGATACATTTTAGAAAGTAAATTCTTATACAAGCAATTTTATACTATGAAATTCAACATTCTTTGATCCACAAAATGTTAGTGGATCCCTAATTTATTTTTATTTTTTTGTATTTATGGGTTTAACTTGTATTATTTCTTATAATAAAATTTCATTTTTTATTCTTGCCTAATGGGCTAAAAGCTGGAAATTATTAGAATGGGAGGTATGGGGAAGAATTTAAATTCTCATTCCCCAATATTACTTGTATAAATAAAATAATTGAATAAATAACTCTAACCCAATGGGTTAAATTGATATTTTAGCCCTAAACCCTAAAAAAATCTGAAAAAATTATATATTTAAAGAGTATAACTGCACTACTATACTCTTTAAATATATTCAAATATTTTATACATGCCGTATTTTAAAGCCTTGAGCTCATTTTCTCTATTTTGGGCTCTGAATCTGATGTACCCAAAGAAAAGAAAAATAAAAAATTCCCAAACTTTTGACCAAGGTTCCATTACAATTGCTAGGTGTTAGATTATATAATAAATATTATAGTAAAGGAAAAACATGCATACGATTGTAATTTTATAGCCTAAAGAATGAGGGTCTTGAACAAAATTCCATGTTGTTGGGAGTACCATTTCATCCATTAAATATGGCTCTGGTGCTGTTGTAGCCTGTTAGAGCATTTCCAATTTTGGCTATTTTAACATAAAAATCACTCAACAAATGAAACAATTTATTGGAAGCCAAAGTGAAAGAACAAAAAATTGAAGAAAAATCATGGGAAAATTGAAACTTCACAGCAACTATCATCAATCCAACTTGACTGAATAATATACTTTCATGTAGTCTTTACAGGATTTCCTTACAATTTGACTATCAACAATAAATAGTCAATATCTGGTTTAAGTTTTGTGTGTGTAGATTTTTGTGTTACCTCATTGCATTATTCTTTTGGATTAACAATTAATAGTCAATATCTGGTTTCAGGCCCAAGCATCTATCTGTGTAAGTGATGCATCATCATAGGGTGATCAAGACAAATATTTACCATGTAATTAATTATTTTATGAGATATTCTTAATTTTCTTATTTATGTAGTTTTATGGTATCTTTTATTATTTAGGTGTGATTTTATAATTAATTAGTTTACTTTTGGACCAAGTAGCCTTTGCTACTCAAGTTTTGTAAAGCCTATAAAATAAGGTTAATGTAATAGTTGTTGGGAGGTTGTTTTGTGGATGATTAATGAAATAGTTTATTTGTGACATGGATTTGCTACGATATATGTGAGTTTGCACTAGCCCTAGACTTCGGTGTTTATGTGTGTTGTTGGTGACCTATGTCCAGATCCCGATCCCCATCAATTGGTATTAGAGCTACGGCTCAAGATCAGCGTTCTTGGGGATATTTTTGGATGGAGGGTCGTGTCCACAACTACAATGACATGGAGAAAAAACTAGGAGGATGCTACGGCAACTTATGGAATGCATCGAAGCTTGAACTCAGATAGGTAAGATTTCTGATGGGGAGAAGGCATGAACCCTAATCTGAACCGCATAACTTGCATCAACACTCAAAGTCGTGGGAGTCTCGACGGGGAGTATGACGGAGATTGCCATTTTCACTGTTGTTTCGCTGTGTGAGTCAAGTGAAGAGGGACAAGGTGATTCTCATTGTGTCTTTGAATGTAAAAATGGATTTAGTAATTTTGGTGCATCTTATTCTTCATCAAATTTATTAAATTTATATTTACCTCCAATATTTGATCCTTGCAACTAGGGATGGGCATTCAAACCAAAAAACTAAGCCCAAAAAAACTGGAAAAACAAAAAACAAAAACAAAAACAACCACAACAAAAACTGTGTTGACAAAAAACCGAACCGAGTTGACCAAAAATCAGACCAAGTAGTAGACACATAGTTATTAATATGATATTTTGACTTGGCATTAAGATCAGGGCAATATTGAAGTTTAGGTTTTTCCCTATTAGATCTAGGTGGAAGAGTATATGGTACCATATTAGGTGATTCGGGGACTACCTCGAGAGCTTCTTCATCACAAGACAACTGAGAAGATGGCAGGGCAGGAGGGGTTGTATTTTGCAATTGCTCTTAGGAGACATCAGGAGCCACTTCTTGCACCAAATCCTCATTGGGGTCTTCTTTGTTTGAAAACAACCGGTCGCATATAGGGAGTTGACCGGTCGAGTCACATAGGCATTCAACATGTTCTTCTCGGTTTAAGAATGACCAATATACAGGACTGGTCGCTTCCTCTCGACTTAAAAACAACAAGTCGACATTACTGGTCATCTGGCAAACATTACTAGTTGTTTTCGAGTCTTTGCCTCGGGTTGAAAACGACCGGTTGATTAGAACATCTCGATCGGTTGCTTGCCATAATTCTTTCTTGTCTTCTTCAAAGCACGAGTTCTTCTCTTCACTCCCCCTTTTCCCCTAAAGAGAAGGGCTCGTAGGAGCCACAAAGTAGGATAAGTCTTAGGTGACATCCATGGTGACAAGGAGCTTCTGGGTAGAGGGTGGTAGCACCTATATCCTTTTTTATTGGAGTCATAGCCAACTAAAACACAACGGAGGGCACAAGGATCTAACTTACTCTGCTGATGAGAAAGAACATGGGCATATACAACACAACCAAACACGTGATGAGGCAGCTTGAGGACAGTATGAAGAGAAATGTGACGAGCCAAGGTATCTAGTAGAGTTTAAAAGTCCAGAACATTGCTAGGCACTTGATTAATCACATAGACTGTAGAGAGAATAGCATGACCCCATAAGTAGTAAGGGACCGATTTATAAAGCATGTAGGCACGGGCAACCTCAAGCAATTATAGATTCTTTCGTTCGGTGACACCATTTTTTTGCAGAGTGAAAGAGGTAGAGGTCTGATGAATGATGTCATGGTCTCGGAAAAATTGAGCCAAGGTATTGTTGACATACTTCCCACCATTATTGGACCAGAAAACCTTAATGGAGGCCTGAAAATGGGTGGTGATCATAGCATGAAATTCACATATTGTGGAGGTAACATCACTTTTATAGGTGAGCAAATACACTCAAGTCATACGGGTGCAATCATCAATAAATGTAACAAACCACCTCTTGCCGGTGGAAGAGACTTTAGCAGGACCCCAAACATCATAGTGAACCAAAGTAAAAGGTAATTCATTCTTATTATCACTTGAGGGAAAGATGGTTCGATGGCTTGATGGCTTCTAGCCAATACAAAGGTTTCACACTGAAACTTAGGATCATCTATAGCACGAAAAAAAGATGGAAACAAGTGTCGAAGATAGCCAAAAGATGGATGTTCTAAGTGACAATGCTATAGCTAAATCTGATGTTGATCGTGAACATGTGAGTTTGGAACAGCAGAATGAGCATGAGCTAAACTTGGTGGTGATGAGACTGTCAAGGAAAACAACCCCTCTCTCCGTTTACCATGACCAGTTGTCTTATGAGTCATAAGATCTTGAAACTTACAATAAGAAGGATTGAAAATAGCATAACAATGATGTGACTCAAGCAATTTCCCAACCAACAACAAATTGTAATTAATATAAGGAACAAGTAGTGAATGAGGTAAAGATAAAGAAGGGGAAAGAGGTATAGACCTTTCACCATCAACATTAGAAGGGACTCCATTAGCATTAGTAATATAGGGATTACGAGACTTAGGGGACGAGGTAGAGAAGATATTATAGTCAAAAGTCATATGATTAGTTGCACCAATATTAATTATCCATGTAGTGAAGCGTCTACCCGAGTTGAGGTTGGAGTCAAAGAGGAAAGTAGGAGATGAGGAAACATTGGAAGTCACGATACAAGCAGCTTTGGGAGCCAAGTTGTGGGTCTTGAGTGCATCCGACCACTCGGGATAATCATGGAGCTTAAAAGTACTTCTTAACAAAGTGATCACCATCACAATTGGTGCACTTTCGAGTCCCCTTTGCATCATCAGGTTTAGGACCACGGGTAGTCAAGCTGGAGGACACAAGATAGGGCGCCTGATAGGGCTTGACTGCCATGACACTTCCAGCACCAAGCATATAGGATTGGCGATGATCTTCCTCTACCACAAGTGCATAAGCTTCAAGGACAAGCGAAACCAAGTTCATAGCAAGAATCCGACTACAAACGAAATCAAAGTGGGGATCAAGCCCCCCTAAGAAATCGTCCACACGATCCACATCAAGTGCTTGTTGGTGAAGAGCCATAAAATCAAGATTGGTGTGCTTGCAAGGACGAAGGTTATCAATTTCCTACCATGTTAAATGCATTTTTCATAGAAAACATTCACATGCTCACCATTTTGAGAGGTGGTAATAAACTAACGATGGAGTTGGTACAACTTAGAGCTATTCTGAGTGACAGTATAGGTCTTCCGAGCTGCTTCCCACACCGCATAAGCCATCGGGCAGTGATCAAATAAGGCACGTACATTCCTGGCCATGGAGTTGAGAGAGCCAAGACTGCACAAAACAGTTGTTTTCTTCCCAAGAACCATAGTCGGAGTCATCAACAACAGGGGCAGGTTTTTTGCCATTAATGAAACCAGCCATGCGACACCCAGTGATGGCCAAACGAACACTACGAGACCATGTAGGGTAGTTAGACCCATAACTTATCTGGGGAAATTTGAGAGGAGTAGTCGTGAGGGGAACGTGCTAGTGGAATTGTGGTATCAGCCTTGGTGGAGTTGGTGGCATCACCCATGAGAGATGTAGGAGTAATGCAGCGGAGGTATTATCGCAACAAGATAAGAAACAATAAGAAACAATAAGACAAGCAAGAACACAACAAGGATAATATCATAGCAAGGACAAGGGCAAAGTTATGGACAATATAGGAGTAAAGCAAGGGCGAGGTTAGTAGAGACAAGGCAAGAACAAGGTTATGCAGAGGCAACCAAAATTGATTGCTTTGATACCATGCTAAAATGAAAGTATGAGATAGTGTTTTGGTTTAAATTGATGTGATTTCTTTGTACTACTAACATTAGAATTTATACTAGTAGAGAAGGGTTGCTAAGCTCTATATTAATTAAAATAGTCAGCTGGTGATAGGTGACAGCTGGTTCCATTAATGTCATTTTGGATCCTAAGCAGTCTCCTAAAGTCAGCAGCTTTTAATGCATTAACAAGATTTTCACAAGCCAACATATTAGTGAATTTAAGTCATTTTAAGAGAGGTGATATGTCAATTAAATTAATTTTTTTCTTTAAGTTCGAGTGTCCAAAAACATTCATAGGTAACAAATGGGGGTCATGAAGGAGTAATGGTTGCAGCATAGCTCATCCGCTATTCTTCAAACAATCACTGGAATTAATAGATTGTGTAAACTTTAAATGAGTATTAGTATACTTAAACACAAAATCTCTACAAAATTCAATTGTTGTTTGTCTGACTTCAAAAACAAAACCATGGAACAAAGCAATAGAGACAAACAATGGAAAAAAAAAAAAAAAATTAAATTGTGTGAGAGATTATTTCATGACTCACTTTTTCCTCAAAACCAATTTGTACACTAAAAATATCATGACATCGAACTTTTTAACCACAAAAGTTTCGAACAGGCTAAAAGAAACAGAATTTTCAACACACAAAAACAAAAATTTTGCCTCAGAGGTATCTAAGCAGTCACTGCTTGCTTGTTAGCAAATGCAATACCATTCTCAATGCTTGCTTTCAGTTCTGGCTTAAGTGCTTCCAAAGCCTTTTGTTCATACTCTGTCAAACCTTGGAGGTCATATGGTACCAAAGCTTCAACCTCATTCCTTCCAAGCTTAACCCTTGATGCAAAGAATGTAAGCTCAGTTAGATCATACTCCACATAAGAGCATTCATATACATCTCCATCTCCATCCAGTGCCCGTAGAGATGACTCAATGAATCTAGTTGCTGCATACGCCATTGACAATGTAGCAGACCCAGCACCACCCTTCTCCTCTACAACCTCAGTTCTAGAATTTTGAATTTTCACAGTCAGATTTTCAACTTCATCATCAGTGAGGCTGAATAAGGATTTTCTCTTTGATAGAAGGGATGGTTATCCTAGCATGTCCACAAACAATCGGGACGTCAACATTAATGGGTTTCATATTCTTCTCCTGAGCAACAAATGTGTTTGCCCTCATAACATCCAAGGTAGTGACACTAAATAGCTTCTTTGGTTATAAACACCCTTCTATTTCAAAATTTCCGCGACAAATGGCACTGTGGAGTTCCCCAAATTATTGATAATGTGGATGAGGGCCTTAAGACAGTTATCAACCACAGCCTCGACCAATTTCTTCACAGTGCTAGCATTGATGTTGAAGAGGTCATCACGAGTCATCATCAGGAGCATCACAACATTTGGAACCTGTGCATGTATGACCATCACATCCACATATTTCAATGAATTGGCTAGTTGAGAAGCTCCAGTGAAATACAGAACCTGAGCGAGCATGTCGCAATGACTGAGATCAGCAGTAACACCCATTACATTTTTCGTGTCATATAGATGGAGGGCAAAGACCCAGGGAGACATCTTGATCAAAAGCGCCAGAGGTTCACGTATCTCACCAGTAGCTCCAAGAAGAGCTACGTTATAAGATGGGGCCTCGGAAGAGGTAGCTGCTGCTGATGTTGCTCCATATCACAATCTTTGTGTCAATCAATCAAAGATTATACAATGATGAAAGCATAATTGAAAATATTGAATCCCAACCCCAAAATCAATCCCTAATCCCCAAACTCAATGATAAAAGCACAAACAAACATCTTAATCAACATGTACTTTCCAAATTCACCCAATCAAAGATTGTACAATGAATGATGTTGGTACTGTGACTAACCGAGCAACTAGCTAAGTAAGATCAGCCACGTGCCATGCTTTAAGAGGTTATCACCTTAGCCAAAGAAGTCTTACCACAAGTCACAACTTTAAGCAAAGGAGGAGTACCACATTGGAAGACTACAAGAGATGGGGACTCCCCTTCACCTATAAACAAAGACCACTCTCAACTTAGAAAAGGGTATTGACCCTTGGGTCTTGGATATTGGATCATCATCTTGGGCCTTGGACCTTAGGCCTTGGACCCTCTCTCCTCTTCCCTTTATCTTTAGGTCATACCCCTGGTACAAATGTAAACATACATTATTATAATGAGAACATCCTTCTCCGTGGACGTAACCCGTCATTTAGGTGAACCATGTCCATATGTCTCAAGCATGCTTACTTACTTTACTTATGCTAACTCTCACAACCTGCCGAAGGCCTTCACTACCACTAACATGCCGAAGGTCTTCACCTTCACTCAACTTGCAGAAGGCAGTTACTTATCTTGCCTCCCGAAGGCACATACACCTACTGAAAGCCCATGCCTTCACACATCATCCACCACTTCACATCTATCTAAGTTAAACCCAATATTGGACATCAATAGTTCGGCGCCCTTTGTGGGAATCAACACAAAAAGCTTTTATCGTTCTCCTCTTCTTCAGTTCCCTTCGTCACTCTCCCAATCAACATCTCATAATTGTTGTTCAGTTTCCTTTGATCATGTTATGTTGTCAAATGGATTTAAGATCAATGAGAGTGAAAAATGCGTATATGTGAAGAGTTTTAAGAACTTATGTGTCATAGTATGTTTATACATTGATGAAATGCTGATAATGGAAACTAACAAAGATGTTATCAATTCTACAAAGAAAATATTGTGTTCTAGTTTTGACTTGAAGGACCTAGGACTTGCATATGTCATACTTGGAATTAGAGTTCAAAGAACCAAACATAGTTATTTTTTGACTCAATCCCATTATCTAGAAAAAGTACTTAGAAAATTTGGCCACTTTGATGATCCGTCTCTTGTGACCCATTTGATCCATCGGTTCATCTAGCTAAAAATAGTGGAGATGCAGTATCTCAGCTAGAATATTCACAAGTAATTGGGAGCTTAATGTATATGATGAATAGTACAAGGCCTGATTTAGCATATGTTGTAAGCAGGCTTAGTCGTTATAGCAACCCATCTGATGATCATTGGAAAGCTTTGATTAGAGTGTTGCAGTTTATAAAAGGCACAATGAATTATGGATTGCATTACACAAGTTATCCACCAGTTTTACAAGGATATAGTGATGCAAACTGGATTGCTGGTGAAAGGGAAACAAAATCCACTAGTGGCTATGTTTTTGTGTGTAGAGGGGCGGCAGTAGCTTGGAAATCAACCAAGCAAACGTGTATAGCACGATCAACTATGGAATCTGAATTCATAACTTTGGACAAGGCTGCTGAAGAAGCATAATGGCTTTGAAACTTTATGGAAGATATATCGTTATTGCCTAAACCAATAACTGCAGCATGTATTCATTGTGATAACATGACAGCTATTGCAAGAGCCAAAAATAAGATACACAATGGCACATCAAGGCATATAAGGCGAAGACATAGCACTATTAGACATTTGCTTAAAGATGGAATAATCTTATTAGATTATATAAAGTCAAAGGAAAACATAGCTGATCCTTTGACAAAAGGCCTAATTACAGAGCAAATTAAATATGAATCGAGGGGAATGGGTTTAATGACAATTTCACAATGAGCTAACCTGATGAAACCCTAACGTAGCTGATTGGAGATCCCATGGTCTTAGTTCAATAGGCAAACTAGTTAGGAACGGCTCAAGATATGAACACACTATTTACTCATTCCTATGACCAAAGTATGTTGTCTACAGAAGTTTATAGGGTATGTTTTGTACAAACATTTAATGACGTTAATATTTTGATATTCAAAAGAAGTATGGCAGAATACTTTTAATTAACGTTACCAATATAGGAGTAAATGTGCATTTATGAGAATTGCTTGGCTACATTATCTAAAGCTCCTATGAAACCGGGATTTGTTCAAGACCAAAATGAACACAATCGCATGAACTTAAGTGTGAATAGATTTAATGCATGTGTGACGTATTGTCTCAATTTACTACAAAACGATGAACAGTTCAAGGTTATGAATTCCACTGATTCATTAAGTAGATTTGATACGTCTACACTAGGGAAAGTTCAAGTCCAAAAGACACTTATCCTAATGTATATTTTATCTAATTTCTTCTCAGTTTTCGAGTCTGCATATATTTTTTAAAATTTGCATTTCAAATGTGGGGTATAATTGTTGGAAGTTCGAAAGCAAATTATCCCACATCGAAGGAAGCAAATGGTTTTACATGCTTTATACGCATGATACTTTGACACCAATTAAATAAGATTGGGCTAATGGGCTTGGTAGTGAAAGCTATACATGGTTGACTTGATTAATAATATTTAATTAATCAAGACTTGGGCCTTGGCTCTTGGGCTCTCTGGAAAAACTACTAAAGACACTCAGCCCGAAAATATTTTATTTTTATTTTTGGGTTTCTTATAGCAGAAGTTAAATTCAAACCAAAAGTCTTATCCTTTTGTTTGAATTTGAACAGGTATAACTGATACTAACTTTATTTTGAAGGGGTGCAATTGTGTTATAAAACTATAAGTCCTAAGCCATGAAAATTCATCTTTTATCGAACTATTCATACTCATTTATAAAATTACATACTATATTGGAGAGAGATGCACACCAACATTCGCAAGAGTTCAAGGATCCGGTGACATGGACGACTACATTTTGGTGTGGTTTCTCTAATTTGGTTGCTGAGAAAATGTGGGGAAACCAGGAAGAAATTGAGTAATATACATAGGCGTACACATGTTGGTTGGTCTAGTCTCATCAACATCTGGCTTTCTGTTTGTTATTCTGATAGGAGAGTTATGGTGTGGTGGTGAGCTTGGGAAGATCTCCGATTCCAAACATGTATGTTAATATTGACTTTATGGATGGAGCTATTATAGGCTTTGGTCTCAGCATGAAAATTTGTACTGATTTTTGTGAAAAGTTGTACGTGAAATGACTGAAGAGCCAAAATAATCAAACAACACATGTCACCTGCCCTCCCTCATAAGACATTATTCATAATAAATAAATGGAATATAAAACAAGGAACAAGATTCTATCATATGTTGTTGGGAATACCATTTCATCCAATTTTGGCTATTTTAACATAAAAAATCACTCAGGAAATTGACCAGTATTAAATGTACATTTTTCATGATCATTTTGTCCTCATTAACAACTCAGAATTACAATAAATGGTTTTTTTTTTCTTTTCCATATGAGTATAATTGGAAAATTAAACAACTTTATTTTACATTCCTACGCAAATTAAACATGGGAAAAGAAATAAAGTGATATTTTCTGGTTACTTTCCTAGCATTACCAAATATGGAAAAGAAATCTTCTATTCCTCATCCCATGGGAAAAGACATGGGGAATTACTTTCCATTAAATCTTTTCTGCAAACCAAATGAGGCCTTAAGGTTATAACAAATTTTTATTTTGTGTTGGAGAATGCACGAAAAGCTTTCTAGATGCAAGAATTGTTATAGTTTAGGTTAGGGATGGGCATCTAAACCGAAATACCGAAACCATACCCGAACCATACCATACCATACCGATTTCATACCGTTTCATTTGGCATGAGGAGATATTCGGTACGATACCGCACTGTACCATGGGAGTATGGTATGGTAGCGATACCAAGTATTTGGTACTGGTCAATACTGTACCGTACCGAAGTATAATTTTTATTTTTAAAGTGTTATGAAAACTAGAGAGAACTTGTTCTCATCAAGATAAGAACAAGAATCTGTATGTAAAAATAAACCAAGCATGCAACTTTTGCTTTGTTACTATTTTAATAGTTTCCATTCTCAGCTTTGTTAAAAATTGACTGAGCTTTGGTATGGGTATGGAGCTGCATAGGACTCGAAGATTCTCCTTCACATACAAAATCGGCATTTATTTTTGTTAATTACATCATGAATTGGTGCCTGATGTTTTTATTGGTTGCTGATGCTCTGTTTTTATCCATCCCAATGGCCACCTGAGCTAAATTGGTTGCTGCTTTGTGAGGTTTTTATAAATTGGTGCCTGTTGTGGTATATGCATGTGAAGCAGAAACTTTATCTTGGGGTTTATTTTGATTTTTGTTAATTCTTTGTCATTATTGTTTGAATTGTGTTTGTAATTTTGTAAGCCATAAGGCATAATTATCACTTGTTTCGGTTTGTAAGCCATAAAGCATGAGTTTTAACCATTTGGATTTGGTTGATTTGGATATTTAATCTGTTGAGGGATATTGATTTGGTTGATTTGGATATTGAATCTATTGATGGATATTGATTTGGCTGATTAGGATTTGGATATTGAATTTGTTGAATATTTGAATCTGTAACTTAGGCATCACATATTTTGGTGAATGAATAGGTCGTTGAATATTGAATTGGTTCATTTTTGAGTTGTGTTATTTGGATATCGAAATGGTATCGTACCATACCGATATCGAAATGGTACCGTACCATACCGATACCGATTTGGTACGGTATGGTATAGTACCAACTTTAGCAAACTATAATCCCATACCGAACCATACCAGTTTTAATTTCTGGTATCGGTAGCGGTACGAGCCCAACACCGTACCATGCCCACCCCTAGTTTAAGTATACCCTTTATAAATTGAAAGTGAGATATTGAATTGAAATGAGTACAATTTAAATTCCTTAGAGCAGCACCGGTCTCTTTTGCCAAAGGGGGCTCCTTCGGAAAAAACGTCCACGCTAAGCACAAATGGTCCAGGCAGCAGTGGGCCATACCCAAGCCTGCGCGAGCCTAAAGGCAAAACTTGCCTGGGTTGTTACCTAGGCAAGCTAACCTCATGATGACGTCAGTGTGACGTCAACAGTCAATTTAAATTGTAAAAAAACTGTAAAAAATATAAAGAAATTCAGAACTTTTTTCTATAAATACCTAGCCTTATTCTTCACTTCCCACACCAAAACTCCATACAAATTCATCTTCTCATATCTCATGTGAATAGTTATTGTCATGGTAATAGATGGGAATGCATCAAAACAATTACTAGTGGAAGTGCTCTTAATAAAAAGGGGATATTGTTTTAGACAAAAATAAAATAAAAAATTTTGTGTGAAAATCAGGTTTTGGAAGTGAGATTTTTTAAAGACCAAAAAGGATATGTTTGCTACATTTTTCCCTATCAGATTTGTTTTTGTTTTTTTTTTTTTTTGCTGGATCTGTCAGAATTTTGTTGGTGCAAAGTCGACTAGATATTTCTAAAAATATAAATTGACAGTTAATCTGTCTTGGCAGCTTACCAAAAGCCACAAGATATTTTCTTGGTCTATCTCAGAAATATCTTGGTTGATTAGTCAATGGCTCTCCACCTGTTTCAATCTGTAGTTGCCTCGGTGGACCATTTACCCCTATTTGATGGGAAATTCTATTTATGGGTCACTAAAAAGTGTCTTGGACAGAGATCTTTTCAAGGATCTAGTTGAAATTTCCACTTTGCCAAATCCCAAATTGCAGGATTTTTTTTTCTTTTTTTATTTTTTCCATTGGATAACTTGTCAACGAGCACCATCTTGAGTTTCCCTCACTACCGTTCATGCATGACAAAAACATATTAGTTTTCATTCACTTTTTCACAAAATAAAATAGTAATTTTGAGTTTTGTGTTAAAAATTAATATGTAATTGCCAATCGGATCTAGCCGAAAAACCTCTATCCTCGTTATATATATATATTTAAAAATATGCAGGTAATTATGCTTAACGATAAAAAGTTATGGAATGTGAATTTAGGTCAACAATTTTATTTTCTCTTTGCTGGACTTCAATGCCATGCTGGCTGCCTTTTGACCTTTATCAGCGGCGTGACTGGGAGATAGTCCAGGGAGGGAGGGATGAAGGGAAGGGGAGGAGGATATTATCATATTATGAGGGGCCACGTGGCAGGCGGTGAGGGAGTCAATTATGCAGGAGGAAGGGTAGTTGGGTAAATATCCCAACATAGTATTAAGATAGGAAAAAGGGTAGCACTTTTTGTGAAAGTGGGGTTGAATCTCACAGGTCCTTTCTTTGTCCATTCAAGTGGGCTTTTGATTACGTACACACACACAGCCATTTTCCCAGCCTTATCTGTCCACATGGTATTTTGCTTCATAGCATCTCTCCTTCCATCATCATATCCTTCTATACTCTCTCCTCCTCCTCCTCCACTATGCATTATTATTACTCAACTTCCTAAACACTGCCATCTGCCATTTTTTCTTGTTGCTTCCAACTTCTTTGGGATTTGCCCATTTGTAAGGAAGAAATTGGGGATGAGAAAACGAAAGCTAATAGATGCATGCTCTCTTCATTTTCCATCCATACATTAATCAATTGATAATGATAGACAATCATAATTTAACTGTTTTATACGCGAGATCTGTATATCATTAATAGTCAGAAATGATTCATAATCTTAGAAAATTTTCATTGCTTTGATGTTATAATAAGCATGAAACGTCATATTGAGAAAAGGGTATATAATTTATACACCAAGTTATATAAACCCACAAATAACCTTAAGAGTACCATCCAATTCATCATGTACGACTTGTTTCTTGAGATATTTTTAAACTATAATTAGCATGTTTAAGATGCAATACATGGTAAGCAATGTGATAGTGATGCACCAAAGTTATGGTACAAGTAAAAGTGTATTATTTGTAGGGTATTTTTGTGGGTTCTTATATTATGTCATGGAGTTATGACAGGATGATAATCATTATCCACCTATTATTGTTGAATGCCATATGAGACTTTATTTTCACTTTTTGAGAGTCTTGTTGGTGCCATGTTGCCTCATCGACACTCATTGAGGTTTCTAGAGCTTTAAGGATCGGATTTATGGGATGTTAGCATTAAGAGAGTACGAAAGAAAAGTACCCATTTGGATATTGGATTGGATGGGCGCCTATCAAATGGATGCCTTAAAAGGAAAAGAAAAAAAAGAGATTTAAAAAAAAAACATAAACAAAGAAAACATCAAAAGCAAACGATAAACAAAAAATTAAGACCAAAAACAAAAGACAATGGAGGGACAGATGTAAAAGAAAGGATTAGGACACATGACAAACCACTTAATGAGAATTAGGCCACATATCTTTTTTTATAATGAGGAATTAGGCCAATAGATTTTTTTATATGATCAGGAATTAGGCAATAGATTTTGATTTTTGATTTTCTTTTTTATGAGGAATTAGGCCAATAGATTGGAAAGACCATGTGGATGTACCTTTTAACAGCTTCACCTTATTTCTATTTCCAAATGGAAAAAAATAATGTCAAAAATAGAAAACAGAGAATCAGAGAGATATGAGAGTAGCTTGCAAAATTAAATATGATTTATATTGATGGAGGGACCTGGAAAAGGGAAAGGCCTAACTTTTCCTTTCACTGGGAAAAGGACAGGGACCCACATAAGTAATGCACTTTTTATCAACTTTGCTGAAGTCACCATCTTTGGCCTCTGACAAAAAACATTATGCTTATGCTCACACCCACCCCTCAACCCAAACCCCATATCCAGTCTTTCTATCTTTTCCATCTCACATAGAAATTTTTGGAAAAAAGCTCCTATCTTAGGGTTCCTTTGCCCTGTAGAGTTTTTATTAAATCTCCAACTTTTAATCAGTTAGTTAAAAGAAAAATCAAAATCCGTCTACCGATCTTGTCCTCTCTCTCATGCCACGGTAAAGTTTCCTGAATGCACTCTCTGTCTGTTAAATTTTCAGTTACTACTTTTCAGGCTTATTTCTAGTTCAAAGCTTTTCTGGGTTCTGTAATAGATTTCTTCTGAGTTTTTCCTATGTTGGTGGGTTTGTTGATATGCTGGACATGGTGAGAGATTGGTCCTTAAATTACCCTTTTCTTCATTTTGGTTCCATGAGAAGTATGAAGCTAATCTTTGTGATTTAGTCCTTCAATTCTGTTTTCTTTTTGTGGGGCTGGAAACTTGTTAATCTGTTCACTGAAAAGCTCATCTCTTTTGTTTCTGGGTGATGCAAAGTTGTCAAATTTATTCACTTTTTTTTACTTGCAGCTTTCATTTCCTTGTTGTCCAAATATCTGCAAATTTTGTTTGTTTTATTTTTCGATGAAAATTTCGTTGCTTCTCTTTATTGCTAAAAATAAACTTATTTGTGAAGCTGTTTTTTGAAATCATGTATTTTATTTCCTTCTCATAGTTTTTTGTGTTATCATTTCATATGCTGAAGCTGAAATAATTTTGGATCCTTACTCACCGTGTTTGACAAAAAAAAATTTCTTTTTTAAAATTCATTTTCAAGTTTTCAGATTAGTACTCGAACCATCTCTTAGACAAGAGAAAAAGTTGATCTGGAAAGTTTTATGCGCGGCCATGAGGTCTAGAATTAACTTAGTAACCTCCTTGTTTCAATTTCAATAGGAAACAGGAAAAAGAACATTTTTGTTGTTTAAATTTCCTTTTCTACAAAAAACTTATTCGTCTTCTTCCTCTAAGATATTTTGACAGTAATAATACTGAATATCTCTCTATGACGTTGTTTGAAGGTTGCACTAAGACACACTCAGCAGAATTGTGGTCTTTCTAAGAAGCTGGTGTCAGTTAGATTGATAAATTGTTTGGACAAAACTGGACAAGTTTTGATTAGAAGAGGAGAGAAAGAGTCAGTGGAAACATGGGTTACATATGCGATTTTTGTGGGGATCAAAGGTCCATGGTGTATTGCCGGTCTGATGCGGCGTGCTTATGTTTATCATGTGACCGAAATGTCCACTCTGCAAATGCCCTGTCTAGGCGTCATTCAAGAACACTTCTTTGTGAAAGATGCAATTCACAACCTGCATTAGTAAGATGCACAGAAGAGAGAGTGTCTCTTTGTCAGAATTGTGATTGGATGGGTCATGGAACATCTACCTCAGCTTCAGCACATAAGAGGCAAACGCTCAATTGCTACTCTGGCTGCCCATCAGCTTCTGAACTGTCTTCTATCTGGTCATTCGTTTTAGATTTACCTGCTGCAGGCGAATCTGCTTGCGAGCAGGAAATGGGATTGATGAGCATCGCAGAGAACAGCACTGGAAGTGCTTGGAGCCCTCCAGAAAGTAACACTAAACAAAATGCATCTGGTACAGTTGAAGTGAATGGTGTGCGTTCCGATGATAAGTCCAGTGTTCTTGTTGGTTCCTCTTCGGTGCCTGAACTTAACCCTGCTACTCATGTTGTTGGCCAGCAGGGCGGATCTGAAAATGCAACATTGCCCAAGGTAATTATAAGTCTCAAAATTATTATCTTAATGCAACATTGGCTAAAAAAAATTCTTCTCTAAATCTGTATGATTTGTTCTAAGTTTGATAGTGTTTTCATCAATGACCTTTATTTCATGTTATTAATATACAGTTATTCTGTCATGGGACCAAAGGTCCTGTAATCCCTGAAGATGATGACCTTTATGATGATTTCGATATGGATGAAATGGATTTGAATCTTGAAAATTATGAAGAATTATTTGGTGTATCTCTTAATCACTCTGAAGAGCTTTTCAAGAATGGTGGGATTGATAGCTTGTTTGGGGCAAAGAACATGTCCAAGGGTAATTCCAATTATCAGGATGTGGGTGCTGCTGAGGTAATTTCATCTCATTTTTATTGCTTAATGTTGCTTGGACTTTCTTGAACTGCTTTTGTTCATTGCTTAGGCCCTTGTCCTGAACTTTGTTACTGTATAACTGGAAATTGCTCTCTTATGTAGCTAGAAAACTAACTATGCCATATTACTTTGAAATAATCAACTACAGAACTACATTATACCAAACAAAAAATAGTGATTATTGGTAGTCCATTGATGTTTCTAATTCTCACAGCAGCCTCATTACGTATGCTAGTTTTTTATCTGCAGAACTTTGGACTGGCTTAAGTATAAAGTATGTGTGGCTGTTCCATTAGTAAAGTAGGCTTTTTACCATTTTTTAAATGTGTATGTCAGTATACTGGAGAAGAAGGGTAGTTCTTTAGTCTGAACAAAGCCATACTGTCAGTTGCTCTTCCAACTTATGCTGGAAAATGCATTTGGAAAACTATTGTATCAATAATGGTTTGATGAAATGAGGAAAAATAATGTTGTGATGGCAGTTGGAATTTACTTTTAGAAATCATTTCATCGAACTATTGTTTATTGTACTTGTCAAAAGAGAAAAAGTGTATTTTTAAACAAGTCATGTGTATAAAATGAGTGCTTTGGCTACCAAAGTTTTATCTTTGAAGGCAAGTGGCCATACTAAACTTTGTTGTTTTTTCCTTCTTTCCTTTTTTTATTTATAAATACTTCCTACTGTTGAACTGTTGTTATTAAAGCATGTCTGAAATGGGGTTTATGAAATGTATTTGTGGTTAACTATTAGTGCTTTTTTCCAGGGGTCTTCAGTTGGACTGGTAAATGCTTTACAGCCAGCATGCAGTAATGCAGCATCAGCTGATTCTGTAATGAGTACAAAAACTGACCCAATTATTTGTTTTCCGGCAAAACAAGCACAATCAAACCTTTCATTTTCGGGTGTTACTGGAGAGAGTAGTGCTGGAGATTGTCAAGACTGTGGGGCTTCCTCAATGCTTCTCATGGGAGAGCCGCCATGGTGTCCTCCATGCCCTGAGAGTTCCATGCAATCAGCTAACCGTAGTAATGCTGTTATGCGTTACAAGGAAAAGAAAAAGGCACGCAAGTAAGTGTACTTCCAGAAGTTGGATATATTAACGTGCAAGCATGCACATACACACACTGTATGCCCGTGTCTGTAATGATTCTTCATTCATTTATTACCAAGTTGCATTGTTTTTCTAGTTTCTTCACCACTTTGTATGACCATTTCCCATTTATGGTAGATTGAATGATACAGTGTATCTTGATTTTCTTCTGCACTCTCCTCTGGCTGAAGTCGTTGCACTTTCACAGAATTCTTATCTGGTCAGGAAATACTTTTGCTTGCTGTTCTGTCTTTTAAACATTTTTTTTTGTTTGTCTTTTCAATAGGTTTGACAAAAGGGTGAGGTATGCTTCTCGCAAAGCAAGGGCTGATGTAAGAAAGCGTGTGAAAGGGCGCTTCATTAAAGCTGGTGAAGCTTATGATTATGACCCCTTGAACCAGGCCAGAACCAGAAGCTACTGAGTACAATTTTTAACTATGCTTTATAAAGCAAAAGAAACACTTGCTGTTTGATTGGAAAGACTCACTTATTATCACCTAACAATGAATGAAATTAATGCATCTTTTCCTTGTGCAGTGACAAGCTGTATGATTGTATCACAGGGCCTTGGTTTCCATCGGGAGAAGAGGGTTGATGCAAAAAGCCAGGTTCTGGTGCTTCACTAATGAAGTGGAGGAGCAGATTTCTGATTCCATATCACCATTACGGATTGACAGATAATGACATTATCCGGATCGAATAGCCTGCCCTGTCCTTTAAGCTATGAGCTTTCCTCTCCCGTTCTGTTTCTCTGGGCAAAGTTCATCTGTTCAATCATTCTCCAGGGAGGATTCATGTTGGTCTTCCAGCCATAATATGCTTCGTGTTGATTATCTCAGTTATTATATTTTTGTCCTGCTGGTCTGATGACCTCTATAAAAAGTGCCTGCCATGACATCTTGGGTGGCCAAACTTGTAATTGCCTTGTCAGTAGAATAGCCTGCAATTATTTCCTTCTCCTTTTCTGTTCGTTTGACATGCACAGGATCTGTATGTATGCCAGTTGAGTGTTATGAGATCTGACCTAAAACCATTGTTAGGCAGACTTTAAACTTGAAGTTGTAAATTGCAGTTTCTTTTTTGTGGACCTGGGTACACAGGAACAGAGGATGGTTACTTATGCAGTTAGGGGAGAATAGTTTGTAGTATCTTTATACCAATAGGGGAGGGGGCGTTATTTGTTTTTGTTGCCATCGATGTAAAAGGTTTTTTAATTGGAATACAGTTCACCTTGTAACTCTAGTGGTTATAGCTGCTTTATTGTGGGGATCAAATTCCCCTGTTTTGTTTTTTCTGTCATTATCTGCTTGATCCGGATGGAATACAGTTCACCTTGTAACTCTAGTGGTTATAGCTGCTTTATTGTGGGGATCAAATTCCCCTGTTTTGTTTTTTCTGTGTCATTATCTGCTTGATCCGGTTCCCTGATTAAATATACTAGAAATCGGCAATTTTGCCTTTTGCTAAGGTTGTAGGCCACAAATGCCTAGGACATGATAATTTTTCATCATCCAGCTTGAGGACTGACGGGCTTACTAGTCTTGATCATTACAAAGGTCGATGCGGGGCTTGCTAGTCTTGATCTTTACAAAGGTCTTACTAGTCTTGATCTTTACAAAGGTCGATGCTACCACATCGAGCCCGTTGTTGTATCTAAGAGCCCAACCCTTATACCAGGTGTGACGGTAGAATGCCTAAAAATGTGTAAAATTAAAATATTGAGGTCAAGCAAATCCAGAATATTGATTCGCTGTTCCTGTAAGTTGCTGGGCCAAAAAATCCTAAAGGTAAAAGAAAACTAGCACAAATGAAAAGGAGCCAGACACTGAAACAGGAGAAGAGAGTGATCATATACATACTTTGGCCATAGCATCTTGAAGCAGTGATTCATAACAACTAATAAAAATGGAAAACAAAATTCCTATGCAGTAGCAATAAGGAAAACATATTAAGTTGACAAAAATTCTGCCTAACAAACAATAGGCATGTAGCTGTTTGAGCAGTTCCACAGCATTAATCATCATCAGAACTATCTTCAGATACTCTTCCAATGTCATCTCCCACAACTGTGTCCTGTACATAGATTGCAGAGCAAATGTCACTGGAAACAATAATACCTAATAGAAGGCCATGCACCCTGTGTGTGTGTGTGTGTGTGTGTGTGTGTGTGTGAGAGAGAGAGAGAGAGAGAGAGCGCTTGACAAGTGTAACATTTAACAAGATGTGATTAAAGATCCTTACCGGCATCTTATCCCAGTCCTTCAACTTGGAATTTGTGAGCATGTAATTATCTCGTAATGGAGCCCAGGCGGGCCCTTCACCATCCACCAGGCCTTTAGACGTATGAGCCTGCATGTTAAATCATTCTCATATATAAGACCCACAAGAAAGATGATTGAAAAATATATTGGCAATTTGGCACTACCAAAGATGTTCGCATCTTAGTTTAGGTCTACCATCACAATTTCACATAACCACGAGGTAGGAATATAATTATATTTCAGATTATTCCACCAAACAAATCATGGAGCAACAATATATGATGGTTAAAATATTTGAATGTAAGAAACGAGAATGTCTACAAGCATTCCTTCCACCCGTAAGAAACGTCAAGATGCTAAAAAGCTGTGGCATAATGCAAGAAACTGATAAGGGAAAAAGGAACCAACCTTTGCAGAGGCACTAGCACCTCGGGAGGACGTTTTGCCCAACTCTGAAAAGAAGGCTTCTTTTCTCCGCTTTTTTATCACTGGAAACATTTAGACAACAATGACTAGATTAAACAAACAAGTGGAACCAAGGTTTCCACATTTTAAACTCAAACATAGCCACTGACTAGCAAAACATGTGTTCAATGAGTCTCCTAAACAAATATGGGACTGATCAACTTGTCCCAACATGGGACTAAGATGCATGGGAATAAGGAAATATTTCATATACAAAAATGACGATAAGCTAGATTCATGCCACTCTAGTTTCAATGCTTGTAGGTACATATGACAAGGCATTGCAATTTTTGTCTCAGGGGAGATAAGTCAAAAGATGGATATGATGACATGGCACTTCAAAATAAGCAGAACATAACTTGCCATAATATGTATTATTTACAGAGGTTGAGTGCTTATGGTGATTTTGTGTGCACCTAGTATGCGGAATTCAAACCAACGTTTTTAAAGGCAACCAAGATATGAGAAACAATAGAATACCTAATGAAAAAGTAACAAATCCGACAATGATACATAAACTATGAGATGTGGGTGTGTGTGGGTGTGTGTGTGTGTGTGTGTGTGTGTCAGACACAGAGAGAGAGAGAGAGAGAGAGA
>NW_018921643.1:26079-37365 GCF_002207925.1 Prunus avium | reverse complement strand
TCATATGTATTTAAAATACAATATATATTTTTAAATAATATAAAAAAGAAAACCAAAATTTTATGAATTTTAAATTAAAAAATTAAAAAATTTCGCAAGGACCATTTGTGATAGATGTGTAAACCTTAGGGATGTTTTGTGATATGTATATATGCCACGTCAGCAAACTAACGGAGTTTTTGACGGAACCTAACGGCAGGGACCATTTGTGATTATACATACTAACCTTGAGGACCACGAGTGACACAAAAAAACATTAAGGATGCAATCTGATAGTTTCGTAAACCTTAGGGACCTTTTGTGATAATAAGCCTTTATTTTTTGTTGAAAAAAAGTTTAGAGAGAGGTTGGCTGCTCTCATCATCAGCGTCAGGGCATACCCACAACCTCGAGCCGTAAAGACTTACGTGTGACACCCAACTGCTAGCTGTCACAAACATGGATTTATGTAGAAAATTACAAATTGCACACCAATGAAGACGACTAGCAGAGGAACTCGAACATTAGCGGAGTTACACATAGTGCAGAGTACCTTACCAACTGAACCAATACTCATTGACAATTTTAGTCTTTCTTTGCGTACAAGCATAAACCACTATAAAGTCCATCTTTACCAAACCAAAGGATAATATTTTGTCATTCTTATGGGATCAGCTCAGATTCCATCTTCAAAAGGCATCCAACTCAAAAGACACAAAATGTAACTTACAAGACACCATCTCTCTCTTTTCTTGGTGACCAAATTGGAAAAAGAGAATCTACAAGATGTGAAACTTCAAGCCCTCAAGGAAAAAAAGAAAGAAAAAAAACCCCTAAAGCCTAAAAGGGAAGGCTCCTCTTCATCTTCATCCGAACTTTATATATCCAAGCCCTATGGTCCATGCATGGTCCATGGCTGCATTATCTGGCTTTTCTTTAACCAAACACGTTGTCCCAGAAAAACTTCACTGCCCATTTGCCACCTGGACAATGGTGCTGATGATTGGGGTACTCCTTTGGCCCACTACCATGTCGTTTTAACAGCCCTCCTCAGGAAAAACGACACGTAGGCTAGGGCTTGTTTTCAATGAGAGGGTGAGTCCAACAAACACAAGGAAATGAAGACACATATCTACACAACCCTTTGTGACTGAGAGATTGTACAAATGGGACACGTTGGCTTGGCGACAATTGGTGGAAAGATGACATGTAATCAGACCTTCAATGACACATGTCCACATGAGAAATATTGGGATCATGCTACTCATCTAACCTATGATAAAATGGTCCTCAAATTTTTTGTTCTTCGCAATCAGTTTTATTCTTTATAATCAATATTATATATTTATATATTTATCTCTCTCATCATGTAGTCAAAAGGCAGAATTTTCTTGTAATAACTCGTAATATATAATTATAGGGAGCTGATTTCCCCACGCTCTTTTGTTTTTTAATACTTTTTAATTAATTTTGTTTGTTCTCTTTCCTATTCTATTCTTATCTTACATTAATTTTATTTTTACTTCACTTTTATATTAATTCTTTTTCTTTATACTTAATTTTCCAACTCATACTCCATTTTCAGTATTAAAGGGAAAAAAAACTTAATTTCTTACTCAGAAAAAAAATACTGAAAATAGAGTGCAAGTTGGAAAATTAAGTATAAAGAAAAATAACTAATATAAAAATGAAGTAAAAAGAATTAATGTAGGGTAATGGTAGAATAGGAAAGAGAAAGAACAAAATTAATTAAAAAGTATTAAAAAGCAAAAGGAAGTGTAAGTAGAGAAAAGGCGAGTGAGGAAATCATATCCCTTTTATTATCTCTTTTCTTATGTGATGAGAGAGATGAACACATAGCCGTATGGAAGAATTAGTTAGCCTGCATACCCATTTGGTTTTTTAAAAATAGTTTATTCAAGAATGCAACTTTTGAGCATGTATTCATACACCCGCAAATCCTATGTTGAATCTCTCTTGTCAATTGTATAAGAAAAAATATATAAAGAGGGTCTGTTTTGCATAAGAATGAAGAGTGTAAACCAGTTAGGTAAAATCACACCCGTTGCGAACTTTACTATTAAGTTTTCCATTACATCATCCTGTATTAAAATTATACCATTCTAGGTAGGTAAATTGAACACAGAGGTATGAAAAAGAATGGCGTGTAACTAGAATGTTACCAAAAGAAGACATGTAAGTTAAGATATGCAAATGGAAAAGAAGGTTAAAAAGCCTGTAAACAGAAGGTGTTGATATAAAGTAACCATGGTTGAGAGAAAATTGGAGTCCGCGAAAGACGGGAGTCTAACCATGATTAGACAACATGGGTTAGTTTGCCAGTAATCGTAGGTGTGGAGGCTTTGCCTTTATATATAAACAGATTGTGAAGAGCAGCCATTGTCAAACAAAACTATATATATTTTTATGTGTATGTGTGTGACTGCTGCCTAAATCCCAAGAATCTCTTCTTCTTCTTCAGCTCCTCTGGGTGATACTCTGTTTCTATCTGGACCCAAAAGCTAAAGCTCCAAAAATCTCACTCTGTGTAAGTCTGATGAAGCTCAGCTACAGTTAAAGCTCTAGTATTTATTTTCTATTTATGTATTCATTTTTTCTTTTTCTGGGTTGTTTTGAAAATGATTTATTTTTTCTGTTAGCAATAAAAAGAAGGTATTTTTAATGTTTTATGAAGGATTAGTAGGAAGAATTATAGATCTCAAGTTGCCTTATGATGCATTTGGTTGCTGGGTTTTCTGGGTTCAGGAAATTGGGTTGTGTGTTGAGATCAAGTTGCTTGCTTTATATTTCTAGTCTTTAATTTGGTATTGATCTTCTATTTTGACCGTGTTGAGCTTCGTCAAGGTCACAGTTTTGTTAGATCTTGATGATAAAAAGAAGCCTTTTGAATGGTTTTTCTGTTCCTCTCTATCCAATTTTGGCATTGGTTTCTTATTCATTGCATTACAAGGTTTTGAAAATTGGATCCATTTTTGTTTCTACATGCTCATCTTCTGCTTACTTCCAATTTTTATTGACTGCTGCTGGGTTTGAGGGAATATAGGTTCTACTCTTCATCAATCCCACTTACCAACCAATCCCACTGACCATTTTGAACATTTTAGTTTTTTCAGTTTTATTTTTAAACATTTCATTGACATTAGAAAATATTGAATTTCAGTTTTAGTGCACAGGTTGTATGAACCTGTAATTTGTGGGTTTGCTGCAGATCGGTAGAATTATATCCCATTGGTTGCATCTTCATGATCTCACAGCTATCATTTTTTATTAAGATCGTTTTCACTTTTGTCAAATTTTGTTTGTGCATACCAATTGTTTGTATAGTGAAATTTTGAGCCTTATGCTTAATCTGTTTGTTCTCAGTTTCATCCTTCTTTCTTCTCTATTATATAAAATTCTAATAACTTCCCTTTGTTGTATTGCAGGTTGGATATCAAGAAGATTTTGGTGACATTTCATCTTTACATGACTCAACTCCTACTCATCAAACTGATATAATAATTTATCTCCCCCTTTGTGTCTCTGCCAGTTCATTCTGGTTTCCCTGTCCCTAAACAATCTTTGACTTGTTTGAGCTGAGTTTGGACCTTCCAGTGTTTAAAATACATTTGTATTTATAAATCTGATCCCCTTGGAACTTCTGTTTTGATCAAAATGGGTCTCTCAAGTCTACCAGCTCCATCAGAAGGAGTTCTATGTGTGCTTTTAGTAAACACAGCCCTATCAATCTCCATTGTCAAAGGCATAATCCGATCAGTCCTGCATATAGTTGGTATCCGTCTATCATCATCATCATCCTCGACGTCGTCCTCAGCATCGTCACCCCCATCAACAGACTCCACTGAAATCGCCTCAGAATCATTTGAGTTCCATCTCAGTCCATCGGCTAGTTGCATCGAGGAGATCAGGAGCCGAATCCCAGCAATTCGGTTTGACACTGTGTGTAGTTTCAAGCAGCCAGAACATGAATGCCCAGTTTGCCTGTCTGAGTTTGAGCCCGAATCAGAGATAAACCACTTGTCTTGCGGCCATCTTTTCCATAAAACTTGCTTGGAAAAGTGGTTGAACTACTGGAACATTACATGCCCTCTTTGTAGGACTCCTTTAATGCCTGGGGAGGACACACCCTGCGTTTGGTGAGCATTTACAAGCATGAAAGTCCAGGAGATTTCATGTACAGCGTTTAGTGTACAGGTATTTTACAAGAATGCTCGGCTGGACATAGTGTTGTTATACCTATGTTATGCGTGAGTTAAACCGTGATAATACGTTGATGGGTCTCAGAGACCAAAATTTTTACTTTTGTACATATTATGAAGTTACTGGAGTATAACATATCTACTTTCAGCTTTGAGTTTATTGAATCTTCTGAGTTTTGTTTGTGTGATGATGATTGAGTTGGATGGGCCGTATGTCGTTTAATCATATGCTTAACTTGGCCGCCATGAATGAATTTCAATGTGATGAACAGCATATATTGTGTTTAGTGATGAATCCCTGACATTTCCATCCACCCATTAGTTTAAGTTTAACAGAAGCATGTCCAAGCAGCCAAGTTCCTTGACAAGTCTTTTCTTGTATATGGAAGGGAAAACATTAGTTTCCAACTCACAAGGGGCAAGGTAGTTTTTGCTTGTACTTTGTATAGGGTAAATTTTGCCAGTACCCTCGTTAGTTGTAACGTGTCGGCTTTGTGTACCAAAGGTTAGCATGTCTTGGGTTCGACTGGCACCCGGATTAGCGAGTCATTACCAGAACTTTTGCTTCTTTCTCATTGAAAGTGGTCTGAAACTGTGAATGAGGTTTCATTTTCTTAGCTCCCTTTGAGTTAACGTCATGGAAAGTGAATCTAGAGGGAGGGCTTGATGGACCATTCAGAGATAAAATAACTACAAGACAATACAGAGATGTAGATGTGGGTTGATCAAAGGCAGGACCGCCTGAAATATCGTTATTATAGTGGTCCCTTTTGTTTGTAAGTTAGCATTGTGTTCTCTTGTGCTTTTCTGAACCAAAAGGAAGGGGATAAAAATAGTAATAAATTCGTTTCCTTTCAAGCACATTCCAGTGCAGTGGAATTCCATCATCATGCCAAACGACTTGATGGTGGCAGAGCAGAGCGATCATCCGGAATATTATGGGCATATTGAAAGTTGGATGGTTGAACTTGGGTGAACATGAACCTGTTTGAAGTTATCAGCCAACCCTATAAAGACATGATATTATATCAAATTATAGTTAAGCCTTTGCAAAAACGAAAAAACTCAAGTTGTATTTTGTTAAACCCACAAGTTGAATCCATGAGCTAGGTTGAATACTTTAGACAAAGTATTTACAAATGGAGCTTGGGTTGAGCTCATGTTGGCCTTCCAAACCCCTTAATTCTTTTGAATTGCACCATAATTATTAGCAGAAGAGTTTGTTGGAGTTGCCAAATTCTGTTACCATCAATGGCTCACAGTTACCCGCGCACGTGATCCACAGATGCTAGCATAATTCGGAAGACAAATGAACTCTTTAACTCACATTAATAGTTAAGTGTTAGCCAAATGCAGGAAGTTAGAAGATGAGAATGGCCATAAAGCACCTTGAGTACCCGCATCTTATTCCATGTTCTCATTCTTTTGGCAAACTTTAAAATAAAGTGATTATGGGTCTCCATGGGCAGTTGCAACAAGAATGGGAGCCATCATTAGTCATGCCCTTTTCCAATCTCTGATTATTCATGTGAAGTCTCTACCTTGAACTAACTGCCAAGGGAAGGACTAGCACCAAATCCAACCTTGGTAGTTGATACTTCTCAGACCCAAAGAAGGAATTGTCACCAGATTAAGTTCATCTTCTTTGCAATTAAGGAGACCAACAAAGGGTGCAAAAGATTTACTGGACATGTCCAAAGGCAGGTCAGCCTCAAGCTTCTCAATCATTTCTTGAGAAGTAATTACCCACCATGGACTGGAAATTGGTCTTCGAGAAAGTAGGGTTGAAACTATAATGGAAAATGTTGTTTTTGTTAAGACAATTTGACATGTTACGTTGTCAGACAATCTAACATGTTATGTTGTCAGACTGTGAATCTAATGTGAAAGTAAACGGTAATATCAATTTGACAATATAAAATAAAAAGTAAAAGTATGCCATTTTCCAAGCCAATGTAACTTCCATTTAAGTTTTAACCCATAAAATTCTTTACAAGAAATAAAAAGATAAAAGCTCCATTTGTAGCAATCTTTTATGATAGAACAAAAAAAGAAACCCAAAAAGCACAGCAAAATTATACACAGACTCGCACACACTCGCACGTGGGAGAGAAGGCGCCAAGCCAAAAACACCTAGTATCATTCTATCTTCTTCTCACTACTCACAAGCAAAATTCATTCTATCCAGTATCCACAGTCCCAAAGTCGAAGGCTTTAAATTAAAGCTCACACTCTTCAAATGACGGAAGTGCCCCTTCTGCCAGTCCTAATATACCAACCCAGGACCTCCCTTTATGGCATCTCTGCTTCGCTGTCCCTGCTCCACTGAAGCACTGGAGGCTAGGCGGCTCATGGACGTTCCTGAAGCTCATGCTCGTCCTCGGCGCCACAACCATCTTCTCGCCCAACGAACCCACTTCTCCTCTTGGCCCGTGAGCCTGAGATTTCTGTCGCCGTACGTTTCATACTCATTGGCACACATATGCTTTTCAAGTTTTCTTATTGCTTCTGCTTCTGAATTTGTTTGGGTTTTATTAGTTTCGAATGAATTACAATATAAACGCATTGAATTCAATGTCTTTGTTGTATATGGAGGTGCTAAAGCTTGCGTCTTGTATGTAACTATGTTCTAGAGCCGAGTTTTATTTGCTGCAGACCCAAGTCGTGTAAATGGGTCCTTTTAATTTTCAGCATTGCTAAACTCACAATGTATATAAAAATAAAATTGCAGTACACACAATGTATATAAAAATCAAATTGCAGTACACACTTGGAAATCACAATGATGAGAAATTGTATTTGATTCAAACCACTTTTGTTGATAGATGAAATCTTATCGAAAGATGAATATGGGCTTGCCAAATTAAATACCAGTTGTAGTAGTTCCTCTACCCCTATTTGTGCTTGCTATGAAAACTTTAGGATTTATGTGTCAAAAGAAGATGAAAAATGATATGGAGATGCTGTAAATGATACTTTGTTAAATCTGATATCTTCCTACTTCGAATTCTCTCTCTCTCTGTCTCTGTGGAAAGAATTAATACATTATAGTATCAAAGCAGGTATATATGCCATCACATACCCCTCGGAAATGCATTCGGATTCACTCTTTGTATGGCGAAGCATAGTTCTTTCCTAAGATCCCCTATGATGTCCATGGAGAAAGGTAACACAAAAAATCCTGTTTTTGAACCTCTTAGTTATTCATGTTTCTACACATTATAAGGAAAACCATACCACCCCTCTTTTTCCAACACTAAAATAAACAAGGATTTTAAGAGAAGGCCTCTCTGTTCCGTAAAGGATAAACTACTACAGTCATTAAGGTTTCACATCATCCTTTCTGGTAGAACTCCTATAGTTTAAAATGGCTTATGGATCTAAGACATTCTGGTTTCCCAGGAAGGTCAAATGCTGTTGTTAAAGGAATGTGCAAGATAGTCTGGACTATAGAGGCTGATCTGGCAGCTGGTGAGTTTCTGTACATAACTGGGGATCCTACTGTTCTCGGCTGCTGGGAACCGGAGATTGCTATACTAATGTCTCCTACAGAACATACGAACTTATGGAAGGCTGAAGTCAGGGTAATTTTGCAATCTACGGAAAGTAGCACATGATTATGTTGGTTATTTATGAAGCATGAAATGATGTATGAATCTGTCAAATATCAATTTTATTTATTTGTTATGGTAGCTTAGACAAATGAAAACAAACAACAAAATCCAATCAAAGGTTTCTAATATGATAAAATTAGTAGTTGAAGATTTCCCTTTAGACATAGCACTAACTAGAGATACTTGTCCAGGGAAAAGAATAAAGATAGACAGAGAGATACTCTATGCTGTTGATTTTCAATTATTTATTTTATTGTGCTGTAAGGTCCTCCCTTATTCATCTTTTACTGCTTGGCAGATTTCTGGTGGTGTAAATTTCAAGTATAACTATTTTATAAAGAGAGAAATGTGGCCTCCATCTGACATCATTTGGAGACCTGGACCTGAATTCTCTCTATCAGTACCCCTACCTGTCAAACAAGGTGGAAGAATTGTAGTGAGGGATTCATGGATGAGGCCCGATACCACAATGTCTCCAATTCTTTCGTGGGGGTCATGGATAGAGGATGCATATCTTCCAATACCACCTTTATTCTCAGCTCCAGCTAGAGGTAAATCTCCATATTAATTCCTAAGTATACGAAATCTCCTTCCTTGAAATGTTTCTGAACACTCAAATGCTTCCAGTGGTTTGACAGATGAAGATGAGATTATGAAATACCTTAAAAGT
This sequence comes from Prunus avium, assembly GCF_002207925.1. The sequence goes on along the minus strand of NW_018921643.1, from coordinate 28,882 downwards.
GATATGATAGAACCAAAGCCAGTTTTAAATCTTCATATGGAGAAGCGCATGTTATACTCTGATAGAGAACTTACTGCAAGTGCTACCCACAAGGGCTTCATTTCCAATACTGACATACTAGAGTTGAACCCATCCTTAAATGAACCTATGGAGGATAACGTGTACTCTGATGGCGACCGTATAGTGAATACCAGTCAGAGGGGGTTAATTTCTAATAGTTTTTCAACTGAAAGACATCATCCTATTGAGGAACCCTGGTTACTCCAATCACCTCTCTTCTTTCTTGTGTCCAAGGATAAGATGGGTTCTGATATGTCCAAAAAGAATGGCGGCATGAAAGATTGTGTGGAAAATTTGGACGATGCAGGACAATCGTTGCCTGAAGAAAGAAATAATCTAATTTCGAATGAACCTGTTTCTACCATTATACTGATTAATTCTTCTATATGTACCATGCAAAGGATAGCTCTACTGGAATATGGGAAATTGGTTGAGTTACTACTGGAACCCGTTAAAAGTACAGTGCAGTGTGACAGTGTGTATCTAGGGGTGGTTACAAAACTTGTCCCCCATATGGGTGGTGCATTTGTAAATATTGGGAGTTCTAGACCCTCACTAATGGACATTAAACAAAACAGAGAACCATTCATATTCCCGCCATTCCGTAGGACAAAGAAAATGGAAGCCAATGGTTATATGCTTGATGATCGCGTGAATGCATATGGAAATGAACCTATGCCACTTGATTACGAAGTGACTGACGACATCATTGAAATCAGCTCTCAGGATGATTTTGTAAAATCCATTCACGATGTTGATGATGATGATGATGATGATGATGATGAACATGAAATCGAGGATGAATTTGATGTTTCAGATGTTAAGGAAAATGTGAATGGTAGTATGCTCGACACTGGTGATGTGGGAAATGATTATCTAAAAGGTGACACTAGTGCTATTCCTGTTGCCATAAATGGTTCTAGCAGTTCTCAAATGTCTCACCTCCAAAATAAGAAGAATGATGCAAATATTATCGCTAATGAGAATAAGTGGGCTCGAGTTCAGAAAGGCACCAAAGTTCTTGTACAAGTTGTCAAAGAGGGGTTGGGTTCAAAAGGTCCCACACTGACTGCTTATCCAAAATTGAAAAGCAGATTCTGGGTATGTTGTGATTCACCATTATCCTCCTTATTAAACTCTAACCGTTCCTAAATCTTTATTTTTATGAATATATAAACACCTCTGAATCTTTATTTTTATGAATATATAAACACCTCTGAATCCCTTGGCTTGCAGATATTATTAACTCGTTGTGATAGAATTGGAATCTCCAAAAAAATTGGCGGTGTTGAGCGTACACGATTAAAAGTCATAGCGAAAACTTTGCAGCCTCCGGGTTTTGGTTTGACTGTAAGGACTGTTGCTGCTGGCCATTCTTTAGAGGAGCTGCAAAAGGATTTGGAAGGTCTGGTTTCAACTTGGAAAAGTATTACGGAACATGCAAAATCTGCAGCACTTGCTGCAGATGAAGGTGTGGAAGGGGCCATTCCTGTTATTCTACACCGGGCAATGGGTCAGACGCTCTCAGTTGTCCAGGATTATTTTAATGAGACGGTGACTTTCTATCATTTATATCAAAGTCATTTTGCCAATTGTTTGTTTCATTTTTCATGATTTGTTTTACATCAAAGTTTACAAGAATCTTTTAGTCTTATCCCCTAAATTGCATTCTTTATTATGGATATTTCAGGTTGAGAAAATGGTTGTTGACTCTCCAAGGACATATCATGAGGTATGGCATAAACTATCATAGAGGACTATTTTAATGGACTGAAAATTGTGCATGCAGGTTTTGAGATAAGAGGAATGTGTGTGTGCAAGTGTAGCATCATATATTTCCAGAATAAGTTGATTGGTTCTATATCTCTAATGATTTAAACTTTTCTAATTGCACAAGTCTAGTCACTTGGTTTCTGAAGATCTTTTGTCCTTAATTTTGTTTTGTTTTTTTTAAATTACTAAGAAGTCAACTTTTACCACACTTTCCAGGTTACCAGTTACCTTCAGGAGATTGCCCCTGATCTTTGTGATCGAGTTGAGTTATACAACAAAAGAATTCCTCTTTTTGATGAATTTAACATCGAAGAAGAGATCAACAACATGCTTAGTAAAAGGTGAGGGGCAGACAATATTACTTATGTTGGCAGTTGTCACATTTTCTAGCTCTGCAGATGCCTATTAAGCCACTTGTTAATGTTTGTTCTATGATTTCTTCATATTTCTTGGCTTACAGGGTTCCACTTGCTAAGGGAGGCTCTTTAGTGATCGAGCAAACTGAGGCATTAGTCTCTGTTGATGTGAATGGAGGACATGGGATGTTTGGTCAAGGGACTTCACAGGAGAAAGCTATTTTAGAAGTCAACCTTGCAGCTGCTAAACAAGTATGCTAGATGCTGAACTCTAATTACCACTTTTGGCATTGTTTTCCTTGTACGGACAAGCAATTTATACATTTCCCTGTAGATGATAGCATACTGATCTGTTGCTCCTCTGTGGGTTTCTTCTTTTTCTATGTCAAATTATAACATGGTAACTTGCTCTGTTACCATGTTATAACTCATTCTTCAAAACTGGCATAGATTCTCCTATTTATCCATCTAAATGGTGAATCTTTGCAGTACTTGTTTGACAGAGAAAACTGTGTTTCAGATTGCAAGGGAGTTACGACTGAGAGATATCGGTGGCATAATTGTGGTAGATTTCATTGATATGGCTGATGAATGTAAGTCAAAGTCTCTCCCTC
>NW_018921643.1:0-26005 GCF_002207925.1 Prunus avium | reverse complement strand
ATGAATGTAAGTCAAAGTCTCTCCCTCTCTTGTAGGTGTGTGCATGATTGACATATTTAGGCATGGCCCATGCATGGGAGTAATTTGTTTTCAAATGCTTGAATCTTACGCAGCCTATGATGTTTCAGCCTAATTCTGTTCCACTTTAGGATTGATATCAAGGCTATTCACGTTAACTTGTAGAGAATCTGCATACCAGCTGCCAGACATTTGCCCTTAAAAGGCATAAACTGAATGAGGCTTAAACTATAAAACTAAAGAAATGCCCAATCAATAGTCATGTTGCTCTGTTAATAAATTTTGCAGGAGGTTGTAACACAAACATGTATGATAGAATTTTGTACAAATATAAATAATAGCAAAGTCAATATTTAAGGTTGCCTAACTATCCTTTTATCAAACTTAGAAGGCATGATATATGGTCCAGGGCAACTTCTAAAAGGTTTGGTATACATAACTGAGTTGGTCCTTAGGATTGAAAGAAACTTAGAGATCTTCATGTTTGTATGGGGAAAGGGAGGCATTTTTAGAAACTTTTTCTTAAATTTCTATCATTCTATTTTGAGAACTGCAATATTTACTGATGAATTCTATTTGGCACTGCCTTATTTTCAGCAAATAAGAGATTGGTCTATGAAGAAGCTAAGAAGGCTGTTGAGAGAGATAGATCAATGGTTAAAGTCTCTGAACTTTCGAGGCATGGACTTATGGAAATAACAAGAAAGAGAGTATGTTGCGTTAACGCGGCTCACACTTTCCTGCTACATTTCATTTGCAGTAAAATTTTAAAGAGCAATATGAAATTACAAATAAATAGAGTATTCAATATTCATTAATTTAAATCATGGGGGCAACATGAAAATCTTCACAAGGTTTATATATCAACTGGAGAAACTTGGCTCGATGATTTATGAGCTCAATCCGGCTCAATTGTTTTATCTGATGATATATTGCATCATGTTGGACAGGTACGACCTAGCGTGACATTTATGATTAGTGAACCATGCACTTGCTGCCATGCCACTGGGAGAGTAGAAGCACTGGAGACCTCCTTCTCCAAAATTGAACAAGAAATTTCTCGATTACTGGTACGTGAAGTTGTAGACTACTAGGCATACGTTGCTTTGTATGCATATAAATTTTAAAAATGAAGTACCAGAAACACTTGGAAAGTATTCCATGTAATTGCAATTCTTCCAATTTTTAATTTGCCGCTTAAGGAAATTATTTTTGAAACTTTTATCAGGCGATGATGGAACAGAGACCAGACCCAGAGAACCCTAAATCCTGGCCAAAATTTATTCTGAGAGTTGACCATCACATGTGTGACTACTTAACTTCTGGGAAAAGGACAAAACTTGCATTCTTGAGCAGTTCCCTCAAAGTTTGGATTCTACTAAAGGTATGTATGATTGGAGGGTGTTCTTGATTCAGATTCTGAGTTTCTGTTCGAGGTATGCATGAATGATTCCAATGACACTACCCTCTTATGAAAAGTGACCTCTGTAGTATGCAAAGTGCATGAGCAAATAACGGTTAAAAGTTGCTTTTCTTAATTGTCCACAGAACATTTAAATTGAAATTTAAGTTGCTAGTATAGGAGAAACTTTTGCTTTATCACTGATTGTCAGATGTAATCTCTTCAGGTTGCTAGAGGTTTCACCAGGGGTGCATTTGAAGTGAAACCATTTACAGATGAAAAGGGACACAAAGATCAGCGGCAAGTAACCATTCCGATGTTACGGCCTACAGAAACCAGAACTAACAATCCTAGCAGAAAGGTGACCTTGTTTCCAGTCAAAAAGTAGAAGGCCAGTGGAAAATGATATTTGCCACATTGATGTGGATTTCGTTTTGTAAACAGACCAGAACAATTATTTTTTTGATTTTTTGATGTTTTGATATAAGAGGAGGATGTAGAGAGAGGAGAAAGAGGAGAGGAGAAGGTTGGCATTGACCTGTTTCACTAGATGGCATTTTGTTGATAGTAGCCTGTATTTTGCTTGGGTCAGCTGGTCCATCCAATATGAACTTCAGAATTACTTAGTTTACATTGTAGTAATGCTAGGCCAAGTAGTTTTGTTACCGGGAACTAGTGGTAGCATTTTCAAAAGCAAGCTATATATTGTCATGCAAATTCTTGTTGGTTACTGGAGAACCCATTTACTTTGTTCGGTCTTCTTCGTCTACACTAATATTTCAACAAACTCAAAGAAAAAAAATAAACCCAATATGAAATGATTCAATACACAGGGGTAGAGATTGACATCAAATAAAACTGAAGTTCAACTGAGACTTGTAAAATTCGAAGTGATGAAATATTGATAGTTGCTTTTTCTACAAGTACAAAACTCATGACAAAGCTACTTAATGCTAAAACTATCAGTGGAGGCTTACAATTTCTCAAATGCAACACATAAAAATAGCTAAACAGTACACGTGGATATCGGCAATGTAGCAAATGGCAAAGTCTCAAACTAATCTGTGGGGATTAGCTGGTCACAGTGCTGCAGGTGTTGATGCCATCCTTGCAATCATTGGTGAGATCATTGAATGTTTCTATCTGCTTTTTCCCTCTCAAGAACACCTCTGTATCAACTGACACTCTCATGTAACCATCAAATTCAACTGGAACTCCATTGTTAAGCTTTGTGGTGTCGAAGTACCACTCACTGTTTTCATCCCAAAGATCCTTATACTCGTCAAGGAAATGAGTGGTATACTTGTCTTTCAAAGGGTCAAAGAAAGATGTATCTGGTTCGTTTGTTGCAATGTAGAGGTTCCTTCCATCTTCAATTTTGTCCTGCAGGGTTGATAGAAGTGCATTAGGTGAAGTATCTGCATCAAGGTTAGGCCAAAGCTCCTTGTTATGTGCCTTCTCTCCTCTTTCAATATGCACAGAATCATAATCCCAGTTCAATTTTGATGAGATTGCAGACACTATATCCATTAACCTTCTCGATTTCCATATCAAATGCCATGGTCGTTGAACAACAGACTCCGTTTCTCCTTCACACACCCTATACCAATAATTGTCTGGCTCCACGGACCCAAACTTTCTCATAATCAAAGCATCCTTGACGTCATTAAGTTTCATAGGTGTGACCCTAAAATCCTCCACAAGATGAAGATTCAACCCATCTTTCTTCTGCCATTTCTCCCAATCTGACCAGAACTGCTTTGCGTCTAATACAGATGCAGACTCTCTTAAATGCTCAAAGTCAAAGTAAAACCTGAAATCCTTCCCTTCCTCATCTTGATTCGACGAAGTGTACATGGAAGACAGACAAATATTCAATTCCATGACCAAAGTTCGGTTGAGCCATGGCCAAAGTTCGGTTGAGGTATTGCGCTTCACCTAAAGCACACAAGAAACTCCACAAGTAATGGTTCATGCTCTTGCACCTATCTCCACCACCCATGTAAACTAAGTACTTCCCACGACTAAATGAACCTTCAGACTCAACAACCGGAAGGGTATCATTCACAATCTCCCCCACAACTGGCAAAGAATTCACCTCCTTCTTCCCATTCTTCTCAAACCCAGGCTTCTGATTCTTCTTCTTCTTCCTGGCATTTACTCCAGTATGGTACTCTCCAATGTCACCAACACTAAGAGTACAATTTTCAGACTTCAAAATAGTAAACCTCCTGTAATCCTTGTAAAAGGAAGCAGTCTTCCCTTCCTTAGGCCTAAACCGCCAAGCCATATCACAACTGTTATCATCCAAACCCCGCACAGGTTTCCCAAACCGGTAAAAATGAATATCCTTAAACTTTTCAATGGTGGCCCTCATCAACAAATGGAACACTTCCGGATCCCGGCAATCTATGGGACCCTCACAGCTAGAAGATGCGGTGTCAGAAGCGTCACTGATCGTGTTATCGCCCTCGCTTAAGTTAACAACATCAGTCATATTGATAAAGGTTGCAAATTCAGTTTGATTGGGAGCCATAAAATTCTCACCAGTCCTGACCACAGTGTCATCGGATTTGAAAGTGGCATTGGATTTGGATGTGAGGAAAGTGGTGATCTTGGTTGATGGGTGAAACAAAGGGTCTTCAGGTTCATAGGTGGCGGCAATAATGGTGAAGATCAACACTCCGAGCACAAAAAACGTGAAGCAAAGGTTTCCAATCAAGGCAAGGACATTTGGGCCCAAATTCTCAGGCCTAAAGCTTCCAGTTCTGGAAAATGAGGACCGACCCAACATTTTTTGGAACCAGAAGCTTAAGCTACAACCACCCAAATCTACTATCTAGCAGAAAACAAAAGTACCCAGATAGCCAAATCGCCAAATCGCCTAAGAATGAAGAAATGGTCAAAGAACTATGGTTTTTAGATATTTGGATTGAAAAAGAAGAGATTTTTTTTTTTTGACTTTTTTATTTTCAGATCTTGAAGCTAATGCGAAATGGGATTTGAGAGATCTACCAATTGAAGAAATGTATGAAGCCAAAGACTAGCAGACAAGTGACTGTCAGAAAAATAAAGAGTTTACAGATTTGTCAGGATTACCTTCTGTTTCAAATGAAGGTGAAGCAAAAACCATCAAGAAAGTTTCATCACCATTTTTGTCTTCTCTATCAACTTCGCATCTCTGTGTCTCCAGTGTGAGTGAGTGTGGTGTGGGTGTGAGCTGTAGGCAGCTGCTAGATTTCTCAAAGTCTGAGACTTGTGAATAACATAGATTGTTAGAGTGCGCAAGGGGCGCACTGCGCCTATCCACTGCGATGTTTCCACGTGGAAGATACGACTACGTGGAAGGAGATGACAGGATTGGCGTATTGCGCGTCCCGGTTAACAATTAGTTTTTATGCGGTTTTTATGACGAGATTTATGAAATGAAGATTAGGAAAATATAAAAAAATGCCGGCTTTAAGTAGTTCGGTGTTTATTGAAGGGAGGTGTCTACTTCATAAGAACAACTGCAGACACACCGACAGTGGCAAAGATGTAATTAGATTGTTGGAGACTTTACTGCAAATCTAACACTTAGCTACTTTAATAATGTGAAAAAAGCTTTGTTTAGAGATGGAAATTTACCTTGTTTAATAATTGATGAAATATTTTAAGCTCCAACATGTCAATCCTTACAGGAACTTTTGTTTTGAAAGGAAAGCATAGGAGATTTCCTAAATTGGATGGATCATGGAGATGGGTGTCACATGGTAGGTTGGTGCTTCACTCTCTTTAATGTGATGGTGGATAAGGATTATGTGGTACTAAATAGAAAACAGCCCTTCAGCTAAAGTACATACAGAATGGGCTTCCAGCCTGCCATATGAGGCACATCTCTAATTTTGCAGAAAAACTTGTGTTAAATGGGGATAGCATTGTTTTGTTACTCAAGGTCAATCACAGTACGTCAAGTGAAAAATTTATCACATGTCATACTGTGATTGGCAAGAATAACAAAACAATGTTACCCCTGTTTCACACTCTGTTTCTTCCAATTTTGGGGTTGCTTTGAATACAAGGTTTGTTCAAATTTTGCACATGTGATGTGATTGCCACCCAGCCACAGCCTCTATTTTCACTTGTGGTAAGAAGAAATGTGCAGTAAAATAGCAGAGTAAATTTTTATATATACATGACCAAAGTTGAGAGATATACAATGGACCCCCATAATGCCACTTATCACCCCCTACTCTAATCCAAGATTTCAACCCCAGTGATTTAGCAGGGTGCGGAGTTTTAACTGCCCAAACAAATACATAGATGCAGATTAAAACTCTAACCCAGTGTTTTGTGAAACTCCTACAGCCGAAAAGATATATATTATGTAGGCTGCGTATTAGAAGGTGTACAAGATGCAGCCCTCTGCTGGATGCAGCTCATGCTATGCTCCATGCTTCTTTTAACCATGTCTTGCAGTAACCTCTTTGCAGTTTCAGCAGCTTTATCAGCTCCATCAACCCTTGTGGCAATGTCATATACAATTCTCTCCAAAACTGAGGACGCCAATTGCTTTTGCTGGGGAGAATCTCTAAGCAAATCTAGCAGTGTACGAGCTCTCTCCCGAGCTTCAGCTGTGCCATCTACAGTCAATCGAAGCAGGCCTGGGACTGCACCTTCATTAAGAATGAGTTCCCGGTATTTATCTCGGCAGCTTTGACACATAGAAAGCAAAGCTCCAACTGCGTGTTCTGTGCTCATAAGAGATCCATCTTCAACAGTTTCTACTAAGGTTAATATCCCACCATCTGAGTTTGAGATTGCAATGCGTCCTTCTTCAGAGTTGGATAGGATTTCAAGAAGGGCAGTAGTTTTTTCGGCAAACTTGGAATACTTTTTGCATTCTTTGAGAAGGTTGATAAGAGGGGGAACGGCTGTAGCATCCAGAATATCAGTTGAGTTCTCTTTACAGGTAGAGAGGTTGTGTAGGGCAGTCACAGCATCAACTTTTCCTTGAACACTTCCAGAGCTGAGGATCTCAACCAGGAGAGGTGCAGCTCCAGAATCTGCAATAATTGGCTTGTTCAGTGCAGCAGCTGAGAGTGTTAAGATTGCTGCAGTGGCTAAATCCCTTAAACTACCATTTTGAAACTTGAGGAGCTCAACAAGAGGGGGGACGGCTCCAGCTGTCACAATTTTGACCTTGTTTCTAATAAACATCAAACAAAGATCCAATCAGACATACTGACAACTTATTTGAATATTTTACTAGTAATAGCCATTACCTAAGATGAGGGTAATGGGCAGAGAGCAAAAGATTGCAGAACTAGTGAGCACTTAAAATTCACACATAATAATGTAACCACACCTATCACACTGTAAGCTCACATGATACACAGTTAAGAAGAATCCTGACATTAACGAGAAAAAACAAAAGGACTGTAGGCCTGATTTTTTTGGTATCAGAATGCTCGTGCAGCATTAAGAGAGAAATAATAGTATGGGAGTTTCCCAAATTCAGCACCTGATTCCGAAAACTTAAACAGCATTAAACTACAAAGATTTATACTTTGATAAGAAAGTTCTCTCCATTAACTACCACATAGATAATCATTTCCATATTTACAAAGAAAAACAAGAATTGAACTTGCAAAGATTTATACTTTGATAAGAAAGTTCTCTCCATTAACTACCACATAGATAATCATTTCCATATTTACAAAGAAAAACAAACGAAGACAAAATTAAAACAAGAATTGAACTTAACTGCCTCACCCCCTTCAACAGAAATTTTATCCTAACAAAAGCTATCTCATTTGTCCAGGCTTGGGTATTCCATCTCATTTGCCGCAAAACAAATCCTCCAAAAGAAAGGGTAGGAATCAAGATCCAGTTGGATCTTCCAGTGTATCAGTAACACGAAGATGAAAAATGGTTGAAAGTATGCTCTCCTTCTCAAGTAGTTTGACATACTAATGTACTGCCTTTCACTCAATTTTTCTTTAATGACCAAAATGGCAGAAATTTCACTAAATTGGATTGAAAGGAGCTAATTCTTCCCTCAAGTAGCAATTTTTACTAGTATCAAATCTTTTGCCCAACCCCAACTTCCTCAGTAACTAAACAGAGGACAAATTCACTATTATCTACATTTCCTACATCTCTCTCTCCCTCGGCTAGTAAATAAAGAAGTGATCAAATCCATATAATTATGGACAGCGAGGACTCTTATTGAATCCAAAAGCTCAATCGAGAAAACACCAAATACAAAACTACCTCATCAAAATCCATTTGGTTGGTAGGAAATGTGAACAATTCTTTTCATTTTTGTTATCAAAATCAAGAATTAGCAACCCCATGTAAGAAAAACAAAATGCCCATATCATATCATCTGATTTCATCTCCAATAAAACAAAAAGACAATCCCATAACACAAAAAGTTTCGCACTTTCCCTTGTCACCATTTCACAGCAACAAAATGAGCAAAAAGATACAAAACCCATCAACAAAATTAGCATAAACCAGTCTCTCACAGCCCATCAGTGAATAAAACACAAAGAAATCTGAAGCCATGGAAACAAAATTACCTTTCATTGCGGACAGCGAGGTTGAGGAGAGCGAGGAGAGAGACTTGGCGTGCATCTGGGTTAGGAGAGCACAGCATCAACACCAAAGGTGATATCACACCAGCCGCGCCCAACTTTGACCGGGTCTTGGAAGACGAAGACGATGACGAAGAAGAAGACTTTCTGACTAAGTTTCTGATATCTCTGGCGGCTTCAATCTTGGCCTCCAGATCACCATGGATGAGCTTTGAGGAGATTTCAAGTATAAGGGTTTGCTTCCTTTGGTTCCATGTCTCTACCTCCTCCTTCTCTACCACTTCTCTTGTTTCTTCTTCTTCTTCTCCCACTCCCACTGAGCTTTGCTCCTCCTGTCCCATCTCTCTCTCTCTGACGCTCTTCCTTCGTCTCCCTGTTTCTTTTTCTTTTATGATCTCTTTGGATTTTCTTTTTCAGATTCATAAAATTCCTGCAACCAAAACCAAACGAATTATTTCACCCAAAAACCATATGATCTATAACATTATTTTCCATTTTAACACTAGTAACTAAAGAGATTTGCTAACATCAATTGTTTTTTTTTTTTTTAATTATCACGAGGTGTCCGGGCCAACTTGCGCGCACCTTGATTAATCACCACTCGCGGAATTGGGCCTGCCGCTGACCACCAGGTGTTGCACATGTATAATCAAATAATTTATATCATTTCCAAAATATACACTCGTACATATAAAAATACTCAATGAATACATTTCCTTTTGAAAACCCTTGATGTGGAAGAGAAGTTTACTTCACACAAGCTAAAAAATGATTACTGAATATTGATTAAGTATTAAGACAAAAATTAATGTAGGCATGTTGAGTAGGATTATGAAAATTAGGGTGGTGGTCTACAAAATATTCTGCGGTCGCAGGAATATATTGAGGGAAGACAAAACACCCGAGCCAGGACAACCACTACACGTCCAGATTACACCCACCAAAGAAATACCCACAACTCTTGGTCATTTTAAAATCATGCAAAAGAAGAAAACTATTTTAATCCACTTGGTTTCTGTGAAGAATTTATTTGGAATATTTCTTGTCCTTTTTTGTATAAAAATCTAAAAAAATGTACACTGACCATAACGTTTTTGTCTATACAGTAACTTTTTTGTTTTTCCTTTTTATTGTTTTATTTGTTAAAATCATTGGTTTGGCTGTAAACCAGTGCAGTCAATAGTAAATACCAGTTGATGCCAAATATCTTCTTTTTTTTTACATTTCTTATTACGAAGGTCGATAGTATATTAAATTTACACACATTATACGGATGCTAAGACTTAAATCCAGGACCTTACCTGAATGAGTAAATACTCCAAACCACTAAACTAGTGGGTACTTTTGCATGCCAAAAACCTTTTAAAAACATGCATTTACTGTTAGTAAAAAACATGAGAAATTAAAACATAATTTATGTGTTGTACGGCATATGCCATTATTAAGATGCCCAAATGATTATTTCTTGTTTAAAATTACGAGGAAAAGGTTTAAAATTTTACATAAAAATATGTTTTCTTTTGGAATATCTATATATATTTTGTCATACGTCTGGTTTTCTGTGTTCTTAGACTGAAATTTCCACTATCTTGTCTTCAGGAAGATAAATTGCATGATATTGAATTGTTTTACCAAAATATATGTGTGTTCATAATAAACATCTTATAATTTCAAAAAAATAAACATGTAGCTAATCTGTTGTAGTAATTAAGTAAGTACAAACAAGTTACATGATTTGGGATCAAAGAAAAACATCACTTATATTTCATGACATGATAAGCCCCCCGAGCTTCAGTGATGGCTGTAAGGGAGGGCTGCCATGTCATGGCACTTCTCACCGTTCTCTTCCTTCCATGAGATTGAGAACTTGAGCTCTCACTTGAAGTTGAGTGCTCCATTTCACCAGCCTTGTACCTGTGCTTCACATCAATGCCACTAAATGTCACATGTTTCTTCCCAACACTTTTCTGTCTTCCAATGATGCTGCAGATAGAAGAAGAGTCACTCAGCTCACCAACTGCTGCAGCACCTTGTTTCCGTTGCGAAATTGTGTGACTTGAGACGTCCATGGAAGAATGAGATACATAAGAGTTGAAAGAAAATTCTTTGTTGGGTTTTGAAAATTCTTTGTTGGGTTTTCTTATTCTGCGCCGGAGCTTCCTCATGGTTCGACGAGGAACTAGGAGGACCTTTTGGCCAGGAGTGAGGATCTCCTCAGCCTTCACTACCGAATCCCAGGGCCGCCTGAAGACTTCAGGCCTGGCTAGCAAGAAAGAGGGGTACTTCTCCAGTATCTTGGCTGCAGGAATAGCCATGTAGTAGCTCTCAACATGTCCACCTGCATGGACAATCTTCAAGATAGAAGTACCATCCTCCTCTGGCCGTGACTGTGGCTGCGTTGCCGGGGCTTGCTTAGGCAGCGCATGCCGCACAAATGGCTTGAGTTTATGGACATTAAGCAACTTATGGAGCATGTCTACTTAGCTATGGTTCTACAGTTATAAATATATGATAGCAGTCTAGCACAGAAACACTTTGCTTCCTTTTAAGTTTTAACATAATGCACATCGATGAACACAAGAAGCAAAGCTTAGTATTTTTTTCTGATTGGGCCGAGTTAAAGTTAACAATGTTAATAAAGTAAAGGATAAATCCAGGCAGGATAGCGACGGATAGTGAGTGGCAGGCTTTGGCTTCGGCTTCGTTTTGCAGTCTCTCAGCCAATAGTTTCATATCAAATTAAAAAATTGGCCTGCAGCTCATCTCAAGAGGCAAAGCATGTCACAAAGAACAGTTTATACTGTTAAGTTGGCAGTCATTTGGTATAATTAGGCCACAAATCATCAAACTAATCGCATTGCTTGTACTCATTTGCACAAACTTACTGATCAAATAGTCACTCATCCCCTGAGCTCCGTTCAATCATACGACCAATCAAGCATGACACTCTTCAATCATAAACCTTTGTGTGTGTAAAATTGTTTCTATACACTCAATTCCGCACATTGAATATGGGTCATCATGACGACAAGTGGTCTTAATTAGTGGATATTACAAAGAAAGTAGAACGCATATATCAAAAAGGGGATATTCTGCACTGATATCAGAATCCAACTACGTATTTTTCCTTCGAACACAAGAAATTCGCCTCAAAACCCTGCAAACTACGAGATGCCTCAGCAATGCCAGAGTCAACTAATACAATTGACATGTTTGTTTCTGTTATACCAAATACAACAGTCCAATACAGATTTTTCTTGCTATCAAAATTCACTTTACAGGTAAGACAACAGAAAGACAAGAACAATGGAATGGAAATTCTTCCCCAGCCTATATCTTACCTTCCAAAACCTATAAAACCTCTGATATAGAAGAGAGAATGAAAGAGATTCTCACCACTCGAAAGTAAATTCTAAGTTCGAAAACTTCAAAAAAGATAAGTAGAAAGAACAGAGAGACAGGAAGGGGAAGAGACGAGAGAGGACTTCAAAGTGAAATGGGAAAAATGGCAACACCATAAAGCAGCAGAAAGAAAGAGAAGATCTGCCATGCCTACCTTGACTAACTAAAAGGGTCAATATCAGTTACAGGTGGATTGCACCTTTTATGTCCTCAACCCAAACAATCAGAAGATACTATTGGCAATTTTTTTTTCCAGCCTCCTTTAACAGATTTACACTCAAATCTAAGCCAACTTTGTATCTTCTTGATGTCTTCCTCTATCCAAACTAGTTGGAGTTGTCCAAAAGAATTCCCAAGATTGGACTTGCAATTCTTGTTTTGAAGTTTACAAAAACTCAAATTTTTGTTTCAGTAGTTACTCGGCCAGTTGATCTGTGCATGCTGAGGCTGCTGATAAACACTGCCCCCAGGTCCCACCATGTCAACAGCCCCAGCCATGGTCTGGGACTGTTGCAGAAGTGGATGAACAGTGGCTGCTGTTACTGCTTGTGCAGGGTGGTAGATACCAGCAAAGGTGCCGTGGCCAGCCTGTGTTGGGGTGAAAGTAACATGCTGACCCTGTGGGGGAAGGTTGTAAAATGAACTTGTTAAGCTGGACATTTCTCGGCCAGGTGCAGCAACCCACACAGAAGATCCTTCACTCTGTAGAAAAGCAATTTGTAAATGTCAAGCAAGCAATGATGTCAAGGGGGAAAATGGAAGGACTAAATGCTCTAATAAACATGAAAGGAAGATGGGAAAACCCAGTACTCTCTAAGACTAACAACTATTTGTACCACTTAGGAATGATGAGCCTCTACAAGTTCATCGGAAAGAAAGAAGTAGAGATATTTAAAACCCAAGCACAAAAAAAGTATACTGGAGCACCAAAACAGGCACACAAAATAAGTCCCAAAAAAGTAAAGAAGTAGAGATATTAAGAAAAAAGCATCCCCATGAAAAAATCCTTTTATCTGTATTAACCATCCGCTTTGTAAAACATCTTATTGTCCCTTTCCATCCAAATTCACCAACAAAGTAAACAAATTACGGAAAAGCAGGCTCTGACTTTTATTGCTATTATTTAAAATCCGTGCAACAACAACAAAAAAGTACAGAAAAGATAAAAACCAACCTGCTGGCCCGTCATGTATACATTACTTTCCTTGAACTGAGATGTGCTCAGATCCTCATTAGCAGTAGAGTTTCCCGCTGTTGTGGCAGAACTGGGATTATAACCAGCTGGGGAGGAGCCATATGGTCCATAACCACTTGCCATTCCGATATGAGCAGAGTTCCCTGTATTAGTCCCCGTTTTGTATTGTGGCAGTGAGTATTTGACTCCTGTGGCAGCTGCTGCTGGAGGAGCTGGATACACACCACCAGCTTGAGGTTGCTGAGGAAATGCACCATTGCCCAAAAATTGGTGGATGGCTGGAGGTGGAACATAGAATGGGGAAAAATAGTGACTGTAAGGAATGTAATTAGGAGCATAATGAGATATGTGCATCCCGGCTGGCGGTCGAAAGACAGGAACTTGCTGCTGAGTTACACCTATCGAGCTTTGCACAAGCCCAGCAGCCTGTGTCACCAATGGTGTTGGGCCAGCTGCAGATAGAACCCCACCCTGCAAATAGCCATATAGTAGCATCAAAATAAAGGAAGCATCTATAAAACTAACTCGTCACCTAGGTGTGTTAGTAATGCAAACCTCTTGTGGAGACTGAGAACTTGGAGGCAATACTGCAACATTCCCATTGTACTTGGAGGAAACCCCAGGAGATGGAAAAGGAGAAAGGCGGCCGTCACTATCAGCACCTGAGCGGTAAAACTGGGCATAATAACTTGCTGGGTCAAAGGGTGGTTGTACCTATGGACACATAGTTATGATTGCCATCAAATGATTGCAAAATAAAAGAAAAGTCAATCAACAAGGAAACATCTAATACAAATAAAGAAGAAAAATATATATATATATATATATATTAAAACTATTCTCTAGTGCGGACGTCCGGATACTTCTTAATGTCCGAACTCGTTTTGGTTTTTTGCATGATCAGAATGAATTCATTCATTCGTTCAATGGAAAGGAAACCATTTCCAATTTGTTTCGTGTATCCCTCTTCTTTTCAATATTGTTGTCATTAAAAAAAAGGCAGTGAAGCACATAAAAAGCCTCCCAGTTCTCTCTACAGGCCACCAATGAAGGAAATGCCCAATCTAGAGGTGATGTTTGACTTTTTGGTATTAGCAGAGCATGGGTTCTATTCTACTAGTACCAAGAAATGTGAGAAAAGTGTTTGAGTTGATTTATTAGCACAAAGAATGCAAAAAAACAAGTAGTCCAGACATTAGAAAAAATAAGGATGTCCGCATTAGAGAACAAGGTTTAGGGAAGCTTAAGTTTGGGAGCTGTTTTATTATATAAGCAGTTACAATATAGGAAGGTCTCATAAAATGGGAAGCTAAGTTTGAGAGCTCACCACAAAGCTTGGAAGGCGAGAAATATCTCGTGGTTGAGACTCGGAGTTTTCAAATGGCGCAAGCTGACTCCCCAAAATTGGGGGCACAAACCCAAAACTGTAGTTTGGGGAAGTATGAGACACAGAGAACTGATGGCCTCCAGACGGCAATGCAGTGTCATGCTTGGATTCATTCTGTCCTTGGGTTGCACTGGATGAGACATCACCCTCACCAGATGATATATTTTCAGGTGCGTGAGTAGGTGATTGCGGATGATCAGGATAATCATCCTCATTGGCAGTTGCCAATGCATTTTGATTGCTGGATCCAAGATATAAAAAATAACAATAATAAAACAGCATCAGCACAATTTCGCTACAGAGAGATTATATGGTATACCACAGTAGATAAAAATGCCAGGATCAGAAATATGTTTGTTGTCAAAGTTACAAGCAGTACACTATAATTGCTTAAACCCGAACACAGGCTACACAATTACTTGCTTGAAAATGAGCTTTATTGCATGATTAGGGTCTGATAAAGGTTATTAGTTTACCAATAATCCCAAAGCACAAGCAGTTAGGATGTGGGTCAGCAATAATTTTATATTCTGACACAACCCTTAAAATTTGGGCCTCTCTCTACAACTAAAGTCCAACACCAATTGCAAGGATTTGAACTCAAGATTTCCTGCTCTGATGCCATGATAAGGTTTGGTGGTTTACCATTATTCCCAAAATCTTAAGCTGAAAGGGAAAGGGTCAACTATCAATATCAAGCCAGGTCAAATACAAGCCGAAAAGCTTTGATGAGACAATATGTGCCAAAAATCTGGGGCAATAATTCAATTTTCTACATCCAAAAAGTTCCTTGCAAATGAGCTACCCTTATTTTTATTGACCACCCTAGTATTCGACAGAATGATTTTCCAGATACTACTAGTTTTATTGATGTTGTATTGCCAGAGGAGAACAAGTAGAGAATTTAACCATTAAGGGAGGTAAAAATAAAAACAATGCATCTAGTCTCAGGCAAACTTAAATATACAGCATTGATATGATACAGTAAAGTAAATAATCATCATTACAAACCTTGATAACTGTTCCTCCACAGCTTCTTCAATAACCTGAGAAGTTTCAGACCGAGGTGTTGAGCTCTTATCAGTCTCAGGACCACTGACATAGCCAGTAGTCACGCCAAAGGTAGCACCAAAACTTCCAAAACTCAACTTGGTTCTTTCAGATTCAGGAACATGGATGTGATTTGGAAGAATAACTGTTTTGCGCTGGGGAAGGTGCAACTCTTCTAGCTTCCTCTGCAATTTTGAAGTTGCTTCTTCTGAATCAAGGACGCTTGAAACAGACTGTGACTGGGACGGGGCCTTTACAGAATCAGCAGGAACCTCAGATGCAACAGCAGTACCAGTTGTTCCTTGACCTTGAACAACAGTAGAATTTACAGGTTTTGGTTTCCACTCCTTGTTGGTACCGACTGCTGAAGACAATCATATATCATACAAAGTTTGCACAAGTCAAAAACTATCATAAGCATTCAAGAAATAATAAACATCAAGTCATCAGGTGTTTTTTTTTACCAACAAGGCAAATAGATATAGCTTTTCTAGTAGGCAGAAAATTATCCTGTATGACAACACAAATTATCTCCAAAATTACAAAAGACTGGACTAACTCTGATGTCTTTCTTTGCAAAGGAGAAATGAAGTATCTAACAGTGAACTACCCAATACTGACCAAAGCAAAGCAGGCACATTCAAGAAATAATAAACATCAAGTCATCAGGTGTTTTTTTTTACCAACAAGGCAAATAGATATAGCTTTTCTAGTAGGCAAAAAATCACGTTCAAATTTCAAAGAATGTCAGCCATCCATTCTAAGTGTACCTTTGTTAAGTAGATTCTCTTGTGTAAGAATCAAAAGTTATTACCAACAGAGAGACACATAACGACCGATAATGCAAGGACAATTATCAATATTTTGAATGCTTCAGACAGATTAGAACAACTTCAATATTAAGTTGAGAGATTTAGTACAATGCAAAAGCACATCAATAAAATAACAAAAGCAAAAGGCGGGTCATCATATTTTCCTTCCTCTTTTCTTATGGAAGCTGCTTGGGTTGGAGGTGAAGTCTAACTATTAACACAATCCCTAATGTCTCAAAAACCCATATGAACTCTTGACAGTTTCAAGTACCCAACATAATTATTAAGACAATATATATATATATATATAGGGGAGTACACACAACAAACAAAACCAGTATCATACCTTTTTGAGTGCCAACTGATTGTTGTGACCGGCTACTGTAATTAGATGATGGCCGACTACCCGAACTGCCATGAGTTGAAGTAGATGAAGGGTGTGAAAGATCAGCAAGCTGACTTTTCCCAACTCCCTGTGTTTTGCTTGCCACTTTTCCTTGTGCTTGAGAGCTACCAATCTCAGAAGCTGCAATAGCATCATTCAAGAATGCTAAGACAAGTTATAATTCAATACTAGCTGTGCAGGGGATAGTCTATCAAACTAAATTAAATTTCTAAAATTCTAGATCAGCAATTAAATTGATCTCATCAGTTGCATTTGACTCACCAGAAGGATGATGACTTCCTACTTCACGTTTAATTGTGCCCACAGAACCTGGGAGCCGTGAATCATTAGATGGCACAAGTACTGGATCTGAAGGAGAGAAACAAACTGCCAATGTAGATGCTGGGGTTGGCAACACCAAGCCACTACTGGAGCTTGGTGCAGGCTGCTCATGCAAGTCCTCATTTCCAAATTTAACAGTGGTGTTCTTGTTTGCATCCACTGGGGGGACCGAACTTCCCAAATTATCTCCAACCAATGACAAACTTATATCAGGACCACTTCCAGCAGATACATGGGAGGGATGCACAACACTAGTACTTCCAGAAACCACATTGGTAGAACCATCCACAATGACCGGTACAGAGCTGCAAATGATATTTAAACATATAAGTTAAATACCAAACATAAACTGCATTCAAGATGAATGGCCACGGAAATTACATAAAGGCATTTGGTTTTAAAACTATAGCCACCTTGTTACCAGACTTCGCTCTTTATTTTTTGTCTCGCGAGAGGTTGGCAAAGAGGGAGCACCACCTTTCTCTGCAACCTGACTGGGTCCATTCTCAGTTCCAGGAGCAGTACTTCTACCACCACCAGCATCTGACAAAAAGTACACAGAATAAAGTTAGCTTGGCTGGTATGACTAAGATTGGTGGCACAATAAGATTCAAACTGTTACAACAGTAAAGCAGGGTGTAAGTAAACATTTTCAAATCTACAAATTTAATAACTCCAATCATATTGAGGAGAAGGGGAAGATATAATTTTTCCCTTAATTCCGCCCAAGCCATAGATACCAAGAAAATAAAAAAGGTGTAGCTTACTAGACTAGGCAACCTTCTACGGAACTGTTAAATTAACACAAAGGAAATAGTAGTTGGAGAAAAAAGTTATACAGTTATAGTCAGTAGAAAAACATAAAATTTGGCCCTAATCGGCAAACATAATTAAGTCATATCATTGAACCCAGGATTTTGGCAAGGATAAAAAGAAAAAGTACAGGCAATAGTGACCTTCAAACACATTGTAATTTGAGTGTCGCTTACCATGTGACACATAACGAGGTGAGAAATTCACCCGACCGCCCCTACCCCCTCGTCCCTGCATTCCAGGTCTCCACCGCGACTCTGCAGACTCTCTGTTGTTCAGATTCTGCAAGATATAAGACAAGTAATTGTTATTCAAATTTAAAAAACCATAATTAAAAACGAATCAGGAGGAAAATAATACAAAAGACAAACTACACATATTTGTAAAGAAACCACATTATAAATTTTCTTTTTAAAAAATAAAAAGAGTTGCTTCATGATAGAACATATTAAAAATCCACTCCCTTACAGACCAGTTTCCCAAATTAACTGATTTGGCTGTCGGTAAAAATCAGCCATGATTAGAATCTCTTACCTCTTTTCTCTTGTCACGCTTCCTTTTAACCTCATGAAATGGATCTGCAGATCGATACATAAGAGTATTATTTCACTTAAAGAAAAAGAACAAATAGACGGAGCAACAAGTCCATACAGTTGGAATTTAGACGGTACAAAACCTTGGACAAGAAGTCCACCGCAAACAAATATCATAGACCTACACAACCTCATTTGGAACATGTGCAACTCCAAGACAAGACTAGACTAAAAACCAGTTAGTGTATAGCAGGCCCTCCAATCTAACAGAATAGTAGAGAAAAAAAAATTGAATCCCTAAACCCTACTCATACAGATGCCCACAACAAAGCTGAAAATCCAACCCTATTCCAGAGATCCTCCACCCCAACTCCTGAATAGTCTTTAATTTTCATTTTTCCAGGAAAAGACCACTTCACTGTGCTCACTGCAAAAATATTTCAACAAGGATGTAGCTTTCAAACATTTTAAACCAAAACAACACTGAATCCTAAAGTTATTTTCCTTTTCACCTTTATTCCGAACTTACCAAATGGAGGATTAATTCCAAAAACATGCACATTAACTTCAATAAACCTTTTTTCTTTTAAGGCAAGCTAGAGCTTACTTCTGGACCCCAAAAATGACCACAATTTATGGTAGAATTAAAACCTAATTATAAAATTAATCTAAATCTTCTAATTTTACACAAATGTATCTCACTATTATTGGCATAGTCACTCTGAAATGTCTGAACATGATTGCTATGAAACAACAAAGTACGAACTCAATTACTAAGATGATATCAGAATCCAACTAAGCCTTATAAGAAACACACAAAGTCACAAACAGTGAAAACCCATCATAGCAAATAAAAAACCGAACTCAATTCCCACATAATCAAAATCAAATCAAACCAGATGAAACAGCAAAAAACAAGAACTTTAACACGCGGATCACGTCGAATCACAGAAAGGAAAACAAGGTAACCAAGCCGAGGCAACCAAAACAAAGGAGCAAAGCAAAAAACCAATTGTAGGTACCCTGGAGGAGAAGCTTCTGCGCGGTCTCGTTGGGATCCATATTACATTCCTTGAGCATTGCATAGATTTCCTCCTCACTATGATTGCCCGTGATCTCCTTGATGTCCTGGATCGTCTTCCTCACACTGTTTGGGATTGAAACCCTAAACCCACCACCACTCATCTTTGCAAACCCCACAAAGCCAAAAGACCCAAGACTGAGTGAAAATGTGGAAATAGGACAAAGGAAACAGAGACTTAGATGGAGAATATGAATTGCTGGGTAGAGAGGATTGGGCTTTAGATGACTATATGAACATATGCTAAAAGATGAAAAATTTTAAATGAAAGGGAAAAAATGAGCTTTTTATGGGTATTTGAATTGATCTACGACAAGCAGACAGACAGAATGAGAACGAGAACAAGAAGAAAGGAGGAGGAGAATTGAGAGAGAGAGAGAGAGAGAGAGAGAGAGAGAAGGGGGGAGGGAGCTAAATGAAAGTGTTTTTGGAGTGTAGGGCTTTTTGGTTGATTTGCCTAATTTTTTTGTTTTTTATTTTAATTATTTTTACAAATTAAATTTATTTTTTTTGTTCCTTTTGATTTGTGTTTGATTCCATTTCTCAAATGGGGAAGCTACTACTAGCCTACTAGTCTTTGCATTTGTTAATGACACTGTGCTTTTGATATTTTGATATGTTTTTGCTAGGCCTACTCATCACTGTCCACTTTTCAGAATGTGTGTGATCCCTAGCTCAATCATAGTATCCTACCACCACCTTTACACTCAGATCCAAAAAAAATACCATCATATTCACTGCTCCACAATGATAGTTCTTTTTTCCTTTTCCTAATAAATTTATATTTTACTTTTTATTTATTTATTTATAGAATGAGTAATTCGAACTTTGAGATCTCTTCTAATATTAAAAAACTAATTGATTATCGATATTTAAATCTTAATACTCGATAATTCAATATTGTGTTATTGAAATTTTCTATAAGACAATGTAGCGGCGTAATCAGTTTATTCTACACCTAAAGCAATGTATGCGTATTTTTTTTATAACACAATACATAATAATACATGTACTTTATAGCAACAACAAAAATCCTATTAGCCCAAAAAAAAAAAAAACTTTAGACATAAATATTTAATCGTGCATTTGAATAAAACTGCAAAGCATTCGTGTTTTCTATATTAAAATAAATATTATATGGACTAATTGCAGTTTCATGTAATGAGAATATACTTGAGTTGCTAAAAGGTATCGTTTAAGAATATACAGCCACTATGTTAATCTATTAGCAAAGTTGATGTGTTCTAAATCATTTGCATTACTGAGTCCTAAATCATCCAATAATGCCCTAACTTTTGTATTAACTTTTTTTAACTGTATGATTAATTGGATGGATATTTGGTTTGACCAGTCTATTTCTTTAGTTCGTGTGTTGACCATGTGTCCCCCTTTCATAATTGTTTGAAGACCAAATGGCAAGTGTCAAGTCAATGCAATGTTGATTCAAGCCAAACATCACAAATTTGGAATTGGAAGTAACATGTAGGAATAGGAAGGGGAAAGGGGGGTGGGTTTATTTAGGTATGAAATAGTACATTGAATTAATAATGCATCACAATTAAATTCATGACCAATTAAATTTGCTTAGTAACGAGTTGAATTGATTGGTCTGGAAGTGCTCTTAGAAGGTTTAAAAGAGTTTTCTAACAACGAAAAACACTTATGGTTGAGTTTCGTAAAATGATTTAAAAATACTTATGTGACTTACAATTGTTTTTTTAGAGAAGCACCCAATATGTGGTTTTTTTAGAAAGCACTTCAATTTTTAATAAAAATTTCGACATTGTTCCATTAAAATCATTTAAACAAATATTTAGATTAAATTTCATATTGCAAACTAAATATATTTGAAAGAACTTCATACCGAAAAAGGGTGAAATTTTGAGAGAGATGTGCTGTAAAATTCAAATAAATCCCATAATTTAGTTTTTGGCATTAAATGGTTGATATAAAATTATGGGATGAAGAAAAAAAAAATCGAAA
Organism: Prunus avium; assembly: GCF_002207925.1. The sequence goes on along the minus strand of NW_018921643.1, from coordinate 5,021 downwards.
CCCCATTTAAAAAAAAAACAACAACAACAACAACAATTATGTTCAATGCCAACGTGAGCTTTTGGTCTTGGGCTCGGCCTAAGGCAACATATTGGATCAAAATTGGACCAATATGTTTGGCCCAAACCCAACCCTAGCTTTGTTTGCTCGTTCACCGCCTTCAAAATTGCGTTGCTTGTTTTGGCACTCTGTTTATTTAGTTATTACTTGTTGGCTCCAAAAGCAAAATCGCTGATACATCCCGAAACCCAAACCAAATCAGACGAACATGGCTTCGAAGAAGAGTAACCATAACCCTCACTCAGGCGACGGTGCTAGCCCTGGGTTCGTCCTCTATCTCTCTCTTTCTCTCTCGAAAGAGTTTTATTATCTGTAGCTGCGATTATAAGCTAATTGGTTATTGTTTTTGTGTGTTTTTTTGTTGTTGCAGAAAGATATTCATCGGTGGCTTAGCTAAAGACACCACCTTGGGTAAGATTTCTTCTATTAAATTTTATGGGTATTCTTTAATTCCGCGATATTATGGTTTTTAAGATTTTCTTAACAGTGTATATCATGATTATGATCCATCAAAATCTTAATGGGTGTTTTTCGTTTCTGAGAAATTGTGGATTTTTGCTTTCCAGTCTTTTTTTTTAGTTTTTAGTTTTAACAACTTCTCATTGTAATTCTGTATGCAAACTCGGGTGGGTATGTTCTTCAAGTGAGTGAAATCGATGCTTTATGGACTTTGTTAACAGCTTCCAACTTTGCTTTGCTGTGAAATTTTGAGGGGTTTTCTTCAATTTTCTCATATCTACGTGCAATGTGTTTGTTGTATTATCCGGTTACAGATACCTTCGTTAAGTACTTTGAGAAGTATGGGGAGATAATAGACTCTGTGATCATGAAAGACCGGCAAACCGGTCGACCTAGGGGATTTGGGTTCATCACCTATGCGGATCCTTCAGTTGTTGACCAAGTTATGGAAGAGACTCATGTAATCAATGACAAGCAGGTAATTGTCAAATTCTTCCTCCATTTGTTAATATACTAGCCTCTCTGCCCCCTCCAGCGCCTGCGGGAGGGCTTTATTTTCCTACTATGCTCGACTCTCCAAGTGTTTTATTAGTGCATATTCATTGCATAAATCACGTGAGAGGTCTTTTATTCTACCATTCGCACTTCGCGCGACTTTCCAAGTGTTTAATTAGTACATAATCATTGTAAGTACACATCAATTGGTTAAACTACACATCAATTTCTTCCTTCTCAAGTACAAAATTAAATGAAAAAAAACACTTAAGAGAAAAATGAAACCCCCCCCCCCAAAAAAAAAAAACTGATCAGTCAATTCTTAATGAACAAAAAAAGAAAGACAAAAAATGAACAAAAACAGATCTGTGCTTCAATTAAGAAAAGAAAGCTACATGAATGTTTCTTTTTCTTGCTACTGGCAATGGCATAAATGTTTGTAAATCTATTATATGTAGCAAGCAGTAGGACTTCATCATATGCCCCTGAACAACATGCATAACGGCCTTCTATCTCTTCCCCAAAATCCTACAAAACATTAGAAGAAAACAAACAACATAAGAAGGCTAGGCTTTGAATCACAACTTATAGCCCTTTCACATGTTATAATTTATGAAGAAATAACTGCAATGCAACCGGACTGAACCTTTTAACTATTTTTTATTCTTTTCCTACAGCTTCTCAGAAGCGAAACAGAGATTTGAGCAAACTAAAATCAAAGGCCTAAATTAAATTGATTAGTTCAACTAATTGTAGAATAATTTGTTGGCTTATTTTCGTTGTTTTCTTGTAAATGAAATCAATGAACATTATATGGATTTGATGTTCCTTTCAATAGTCCGAAAATGAGGAATTGTGCCTTTTATTAGTATGCTATGATATGAAATAGGCATGTTACGGTTCAGTTAGTAAATATTGAGCTTAATTTTAATCAAGTTTTGATAGTTGATATTGAGTTTCTATTCAGGTATTTAGCTCTCATGATGTTTCTCCCGTTAAATTTTAATCGAACTGTTCTTTTAGAGAATTTTCTTTTACGTAACGTTGTGTCCAATAATTTGATTGTGACAAGTGGCATAAATTTTTCACCAGGTTGAGATAAAGAGAACCATTCCAAAGGGTTCTGGACAGGGAAATGATTTCAAAACAAAGAAAATTTTTGTTGGTGGGATTCCAACCACAGTTACTGAAGGTTTGTTGTATTATTTTTGTCCATTGGTTGTATTCTGATGCTATGTTTATTGTTGCACAACTGATGAATTGTTTCGTCTCCCTCAACTTTTTTATTTGAACATCAGATGAGTTCAAAAGTTTCTTTTCACAATTTGGAAAGGTGGTGGAGCATGAGATCATACGTGATCATGTCACTAAGCGCTCTCGAGGTTTTGGATTTGTTGTATTTGACAACGAAAAAGTTGTTGATAATGTTCTTGCAAATGGAAATAGGATTGATATGGCTGGTACACAGGTGAGTTATTGGCAATGTTCATTTAAGATGTTCGGTGTATATGGACATGTTATGTATAGAGGAATATTTGAAGGTTTTCCTTCAAAGTATTCTCAGAATTGTAAGAATTTTGTTGTATATTTGTATCATAGTTTCAGTCAACTTACTTTTTCACTATCCATATTTCATTAGTAGTGGACTTGAATGCAGGGGTTATCTCCCTCTACCTAAATCCAGGTCTCACAAAAGGTTTGCGAAGTAAAAGCCTAGGTTAACTCACTTCTTTATTGTAGGTTGAGATCAAGAAGGCTGAACCAAAGAAGGCCTCAAACCCAGCACATGTTCCTGCATTTGGTAGTGACTCTAGGGCACACCCTTACAATGATAGTTTCGGTGGATTTGGAGACTCCATGAGTGGTTTCGGTCCTGGTGGTTATGGTGCTGGAGGTTATGGCCCTGCTTCTTATAGGTCACTGGGTGGTTTTGGCAGTAGGTTTGGTGATTATGGTGGATATCCAGATGGTAATGATTTTGGAGGTGGTTTTGGGGGCTTTGGTGGTGGTGGTGCTTTTTCTGGTTATCGTGGAGAGTCGTCATTTGGCTATTCTAGTCGCTTGGGTTCTTACGGTGGAGGGATTGGTGAGGGATACAGTGGTAGTGGGTTAGGTGCATATGGCCGTGAAGCTAGGGGCTATGGTGGTTATGATGGTTCAGGCTCTGCTGATGTTTATGATTCAGGACCTGGTGCTAGTTATGGTGGACCTCGAGGCTTGTACGGTAGTAGGGCAGGTTATGGCGGCAGTAGTCGTTACCACCCTTACGGAAGGTAGACATATACTTAATCTTCCCAATAGAAGTTGCACGCAAGTTCCAATATCACTCTTTGCGTCCTATGGTTCCATTGTCACTAGGCACTACTGCAAGAGGCACTAAGCTAGAAGATGAGATGAACCATTAGTTTGTCCCTGGGTCTACTCTATGGCATGGACATCCAAAGTTAGATTATCACTAATTTAGAGACTTTGTCAATTATTGGCTTGTGATTCTAGTTAGGCATCTTTTGTGTGCTCTGTATGAATGATTGTCATCATATATTGAGACCTAGACACTTACTGTTATGTGATCAGCCTAGAAATTGAGATATATTCGAACTTAGTTCTATTCTTTTGTTAACATTTCTACTTCTCAGTTGGCAAGACTATAAATCAGGACTGCACATCGTGTTTAGATAAATTACATGATTCTGTCGGTCAATTTGATCGATAAACCGATTGATAGTTCAATGTTTATATTTGTGTGCTTCTCTTGCTAGCAGATAGCACAAGAATTAGAAGAAGACTCTTAGAATCATCTGCTTGGTTATGTAGGGGTCAATTGTAATGTATGTTTTATTACCTTCCACCATGGTTGCAAATGCACCACCTTTTTAGTCTTCCATCAAATGATTAAGTATTTACCATAACAAAACCAATGCCATGATAACATTTCAAGAAAGGAAAAATATTTTAACCCAGTATTATTTGAGATGCAAATAGCACATGGGAAAAAATGGTTCAAATTCTCCTCCTCTCCAAGTGCACCCGAGTTCAATTCACGTAAGAGACAATTTTGAAACAACTCTATAATATATTAGTACTCCCTCTCCTAATGAAGAAAAAAACATTATTTAGTATTTATTGTGAATTAAAAAGGATTATTGTAGTGCGTGCCACACTGCCATTCTATGAAGTGAAACGCCGTCCCTCAATCATATGAAACGAAACGAAGAAAACCAGTCAATAAAGTTAGATTACAGATTATGTAAAGGCTCACGTGCCACTTTCTCAAGAAGTCACACATTACGCCATGTGTCCAAGCTTGCACGTGACATATGCATAGTCAGCATGCTGACTCGCTATTCTTGCGCCTCCTGGCAGCAGATAGCTTGATTCTGGAAGTTTAGAAATATCCCGATTTTGATTGTTCTAAACTTGGACCGTGCGGTTAGGACAAAGTAAAATACCGAAACCAACCTCATTGAGATTGGTCATCATCCTAAAGTCCATTTAGTGCCTGTTTGGCATTACTTATTTGGGGTAATAAGTGATTTTTAAAAACTTTTGGGAAGCCTAATCTATTTGGTAAACTGTGAGAAAATCACTTATTGTTAAAAATTGCTGTGAGAGAAAGCTATAAGGGAAAACAGCTAATGAGGTGCTTTTATCTTCTGATTATATAGGAATCAGCCGGCGTTGAATTTAATGATTATGCGACAATTATTTTTTGATTATGTGAAAATCAATATCAACAACACTTTTAACAAAAAGTTTACCAAAAGCCAAACTATTTTATCTCACAGCTGATTTCTTTCACAGCAAATCTGACAGCAATTATTCACAGCACATCAATGCCAAACTGGCCCTATCAGACATGTCGTTTTCAATAGTTTGTTAATATATCTGGGGGTATATACGTAAATGCATCCCCAACCTTGGTCTTTCTGCCACCTTCATATGCTTTGCTCTTGCTTTTTCAAGCTCAAATATCGAGCCTTTTTTATATCATCCAAGGATTCGCTGGC
>NW_018921641.1:36060-54934 GCF_002207925.1 Prunus avium | reverse complement strand
TCTGAATATATTCTGGGTTCTTGAAAATAAACTGGGATTTCGAAATCTTTTTTATGCATACGACGACGCTTGTTTTAACAAACCGTCGTCTATAAAAATATACCACGACGCTTGTTTTAACTACCGTCGTGGTTCAAGTTCGCTGGCGTCTGTTTCTTGCTAGCATTAGACGACGTTTTTTTAAAACTCGTCGTCTATATATGTGTAATACGTCTGTTGTTGTTTAAAAACCGTCGTTTGTTTACTATATTATTTGCTATTAAAACCTTATATAATCTGCTATAGTGATAGTCATTGCTTGTCTTTTCACCTTATTATAGATAATAGGATATATAGTACTTCCGTTATTGGATAGATAGTACTTCCGGCCTTGTAGTCGACGGACTTGGATTTACCCTTGTAGATTTGAGTAAAATTGGACATAGGAATGACCAATTTGTTTTGGCTTCTCAAGTCAAACAAGTATTTTTTGTTGACGACCCGATGCATCATGGTTGGTCGGTAGTGTTATCAGCGCCTAATAGAGAATATAATGATGATGTTATTGGTGATGATGTCTTAGGTGATGTGAGAATTGAGTGTGAGCCATTTACTAGAGGGATGCCAAATGTTGACACATTTGATGAACTAGTGGGTGAGTTTGGGAGTCAAAATATTCGAGATGGGTGTGAAGATATATGGATTGAATGATGCTCTTGTAATTTATGAAATTATTTATGCCCTAAACAGCACTACTGTATGACATTAATTTTGCAATAAATTGTAATGTGTTTTCTTCACTTTCATTATGCAGGTTTTGGACACAAAACAATCAGTACATAAAATACTGGTTCAGTATTATAAAACGACGGTCCTTATAAAACTGTGAAAAACAGACGTCTGTTGTCATAAAATTGTCAATAAAAATGACGTTTTGGAGCATTCAACGACGGCATTGAATTTACCGACGCCTAAAAGCGAACTAAAAGTGAAAAAAGACGACGTTATTGTGAAACAGTTATTAACGATATCACGTCAGAGAAGGATAAAGAGCCGACATGTAATTACAAATAACACGACTTCAGTACAATAATACCGACGTCTAAAAGGACAGATATCGAACCTGAACGTTACAAAAGACGACGTCTTGGATGGATTAGACGACTATTATTTTACTAAAGACGACGTATAAATAGAGAAACACGGTTGTCTTTTACATTATCACGACGTTGTATATCACATACTACGTCGTTTATAGAAATAAATATGTCGTAAGTCATGAGCCTAACATATTTTCCACGTCGGTTATGTAAATATATAAGACGTAGTATATATTAATAACGTCATATTTTATTTATTTAAAGACGTAGTATATATATACACACGACTGTGTTTGTATAAAATAGGTCGTCTATTCTTTTCCATGACAATTTTTTGGTTCATTTTTCAGTATACAGACGTCGGTTTTTTGTTGTTGTAAAGGATGTTGTTTGGTACAACAACGACGATGATTTACCCCTAACCGCTATTTCCACGTCAATATTAATGGAAAAACTGAAGTAACAATTCTATTTCACGACGGTTATATAAATATATTGGACGTCGTATGAATTAATAACGTCGTATTTTATTTATTTAAAGACGTATTGTTTTCTTTTACACGACGGTTGTTGTATAAAATAGGTCGTCTATTCTTCTCCCAGGACAATTTTTTGGTTTTTCAGTGTACAGACGTCGGTTTTTTTTTGTAAATGACGTTGTTTGTTACAACAACGACGATGATTTACACCTAACCGCTATTTCCACGTCAATATTAATGGAAAAAACGAAGTGTCAATACTATTGCACGACGGTTATATAAATATATTGGACGTCGTATGATTTAATAACGTCATAGTTTATTTATTTAAAGACGTATTGTATGCTTTTACACGACGGATGTTGTATAAAATAGGTCGTCTATTCTTCTCCAGGACAATTTTTTGGTTCATTTTTCAGTATACAGACGGCGGTTGTTTTTTGTTAATGACGTGGTTTGTAATACCAACGACGGTGATTTCGCGTCGTGGTTTTACTTTGCAAAAGACGTCGCTCGATTTTACAACGGTTTGAAAACCAAATTCACGACGGTGAATTCCCGTCGTCTTTTTCCTTTTTTGTAGTAGTGCGATTATCATATTTGTGGGTAAGGATTTGAGGAAATCGTCTTTTGCATATCGTGATGTAAGGATTCCCAAAAATATCAACACTGAAGTTGTGGAAGAAAAGAGTGATATAGCATCTGAAACTATAAAAACCCTAAACCTCTTTTCATCTAAGAGCAAGGGAAAGCCTGTCCCCCATTGTTTCCACCAGGAACCCTGAAGGCTGCAGCAAACATGATGGTAATAGTGAGAGCACCTACAACTGTACAAGAAGTTTTTGTATCTTTCATCCACTTTTCTCCTTCTTCCTTCAATTTATTATGGTTCTGGGTAAATAGTGTTGGAAATTTGGCTCACAATTAGGATGCAAGTGAAACAGGGGGCAACCGGTCGCTGGGAATTGGCGACCGATCGTTTTGAAGCAGAGTCGAAGAAGCTGGAAATCGCTACCAGCGACCGGTCTCCAGGAGCAAGCGACTGGTCACTTTTTGGCAGAGTCTTCAGCAACCAGTCGCCAGTGACGGGCGACTAGTCGCCAGATGCGCTGTTTCATTTTTTCACTCGTTTTTCAAGTTGTCTTCACATGTGCTTGTTCCCTACCTAATCCCTCGAGCCTCCAAAGAGTTTTAGGGGTTCTAAGAAGTCTAGCAAGGTGCTGGAAAAGCTGGAGCACCATTGAATGATGTTTGTTGACTTGCTTCGAGGAGTACCTACCCTATGACTCTAGATAGGGTGGCTGAAGGTGCAGCCACTAATGACTAGCCTTTGTTCTGCCCAAGTTGTGGTCCTAGTCTGGAAACCAAGGGGAGAACGTGGGAGGAAAAGATGGAGCCTTCTCCTAAGTCCAAAGGCTTGTGTATTAAAGGGAAGAGGAAGCAAGACAGCAAGGGAGTGGTTAATCTCAAGGAGTGGTCAAGTAGCTGGGAGCTATTGTGTCCAAGAGGTTGAACTTACCAAGGGAGGAAGAGAGAGAGAGGGCAATCGGTTCAAGAGGGAGCTGAGTTGGGTCTTGAGAGTCTAGACACCAAAGAAGGGAAACACCAAGTGTGAGAGAGTGTTCACAAGTGCATCAAAGTGTTGAGCAAGGGGTGAGAGAGAAAAGAGAGCTTGGGAGAGAATAGAGTTCTAAGGGGGTTTCTTTGTAAACCAAAGTTGTAACTTATTCTTTCATTAGTGAATTTCTCAAGGGGATCACCAAGAGGATGTAGGCAATTGTTGAACCTCTAAAATACTTGTGTCACTTTGTGCTTGGTTGGTTTCTCAAGTGTGTGTGTGTGATTCATCCATCATTGTGTGTGTCACAAAGTCCATCAACAACAAGATAATTAGGGGAGTGAGTAAAAGTGTTTGTCCATTTTCACAACAAATAGTTCATGGGGTCTAATACCCTGTTTATTGAAAACTCCCACTCTCGAGGGTAAAACTACAATTCTTTTCACCTCCTGCATTTCATTAAACAAATAAACCTCAAGTTCGTTGTGGCTACCAAGTAACTAACTCTAGAATCACTGCTTTTATGGAAGGCAACATAACACATGAAAGAAATACGACAAGGAGCATTGTTGACCACAACGTAATAAAACTTGTCAGGATTTCATTGTTTGCTTGTTTACTTTTGTACTACCTATTTTTTATGAGGCACGTCAAATTTTTTTAGTTACTAAATATTAGTTTGTCGGGATCTCACCTCGTGCATTTCATTAAATAAAACCTTTCAATAAGAGAATGCAAAACACAACAAGCTCCTGAATTGTTTCGTAAAATTATTAGACATAAACAAACTAAAAAGCAGAGCCACCTGACTGTATCCTCCTGTACATATCAAATAGAGCCATAGAACCATACCGGCTAAACCCAAACCCTACGTTGCCCAGTAACATCCTCGCCTTGCGGCTCCAAACGTTGTTTAAATTGTTCTTCTATGCTTAATGGGTTCCTAATGCTTAATTTTAGGTTAGACAACAAATGATCAAATTAGGGAATTAGGAACACAAGGTTATGACCAAACACCATGGCTTAATCATACTTAGCTAGAATCAATCCGTTAATCTAATTGAACTTATAATTGAACTTGGGAACTTATCTGCTTGAGTTAGTTATTTTCTTTCTTCCTTGTTTTTATTTATTTCCCTTCTTTTTCATTTCTGTTTTGTGTAGGGAAAATGAATTGGATCATTCAATCACCAATCCCTGTGGAATCGACCTCGCACTTACATACGCTAAACTACCAACGGTTCGTGCACTTGCGAGTATCACAAGTTGAGGATGCAGCTGAATCCATTTTGGTGCAGCTGAAATCTACGCAACATCTAGACACCAAAGGAGTAAAACACCAAGTGTGAGAGAGTGTTCACAAGTACTAGTGCATCAAAGTGTTGAGCAAGGGGTGAGAGAGAAAAGAGAGCTTGGGAGAGAATAGAGTTCTAAGGGGGTTTCTTTGTAAACCAAAGTTGTAATTTATTCTTTCATTAGTGAATTTCTCAAGGGGATCACCAAGAGGATGTAGGCAATTGCTGAACTTCTAAAATACTTGTGTCACTTTGTGCTTGATTGGTTTCTCAAGTGTGTGTGTGTGATTTGTCCATCATTGTGTGTGTCACAAAGTCCATCAACAACAAGATCATTAAGGGAGTGAGTGAAAGTGTTTGTCCATTTTCACAACAAATAGTTCATGGGGTCTAATACCCTGTTTATTGAAAGCTCCCACTCTCGAGGGTAAAACTACAATTCTTTTCACCTCCTGCATTTCATTAAACAAATAAACCTCAAGTTCGTTGTGGCTACCAAGTAACTAACTCTAGAATCACTGCTTTTATGGAAGGCAACATAACACATGAAAGAAATACGACAAGGAGCATTGTTGACCACAACGTAATAAAACATGTCAGGATTTCATTGTTTTGCTAGTTTACTACCTATTTTTTTATGAGGCAATAAATTTTTTGTAGTTACTAGATATTAGTTTGTTGGGATCTCACCTTGTGCATTTCGTTAAATAAAACCTTTGAATAAGAGAATGCAAAACAAAACAAGCTCCTAAAGAGTTTTGTAAAATTATTAGACATAAACAAACTAAAAAGTAGAGCTACCTGACTGTATACTCCCGTGCATATCAAATAGAGCCATAGCACCATACTAGCTAAACCCAAACCCTACGCAGCCCAGCAACATCCCCGCCTTGTGGCTCCAAACCCATGTCAAAGCTGAGAATTGGAGCCAAGTCCTTGTGGTAGCTATGTACATGGGCCAAAAGATGATGACTGTCACGACAACAACTGATTCCACACCGCAAAACAAAAAATACAAAAAATGGAGAGCTGAGTGGAAGAACTGGGAGGGGGAGTGGAGGAAGGGGAGGGAAGGAGGGTGGCCACTGACCCACAAGAAGGCGGCAACATGGTTTTTCTTTTGTCTTATCCTTAGGGTTTTAAATGAACTCTTAAATTTTCTTTTGTTCGCCTGTTAATATAATAAACGTGAATACGGTTTGGGCTTGCAACTTACTTCATGTTACCTAGAATTTTAACCTGCGTTTCCCAACTTGAAAAAAAGAGCATTTTACCCTTATCGAATATGCCTTACAGTATTTCTTGGCATATGAAATATGTGGGTGTGGTGTCACGTTTTTAACCTTTGGATGAATTTTAATAGACATGTTTAGAATTAAAACAAGTAGATTGTAGCAGAGAAAAATGTTTTCATGAGTCCGAATTGCCTCCTTCCCAAAATCATTCAACCATACCGCAAAACCTTCCCATCCTCTCATCTAGGGTTTGTAAAACAATAGAGAAGTCAAGAATAGTTTGATGAGCTTGTATCCATCAACACGATGGAACAACTACTTATATTAGCAAAACAAATGTATCAGTTACAAAAATTACATCGTATCCCTATATAAGTGGTAGCCAAAATGATACATTTGAAATACAAATAAAAACCATATCAGATTACAACTGAAGAAGTTCATACAGACTAAGACTCCTTCTCCACACCCGTTACAGAATTTGAATTTGAACAAGCACATAAGCTTTGAATAAAATCCCCCCACAAGCTGACAGGACGAGAAACAACGGGAAGCTTGGACACCAAGTATTTGAACCGCACAGTATACAACCCTTTGGTAAAAAGATCATAAATATGATCTTGTGAACAAACAAAATGAACAAGCAATTCTCCCTGAACCACCTTCTCTCGAACTTAGTGATAATCAACCTCTAAATGTTTGGTTTGAGAATGAAACACACGATTGGATTTACCATAGCAAGATAGGGCACATTATCACACCAAATCTGGGTAACCAATTTGCTGGTGTTTTGTTCTTGCTGGTTGACTAGTTATCATCTGATTGTTTCTGTTTATTGTTTTGATTGATTTTCGCACATACTTCACTTTAGTTGTTGCTAGCACTGGGGATGCCTAGATTGATGGATCCTTCTGAGTGCCTAGGTTCTCACTTAGTCATCTTCTTTGTTTCCAAGGGCTTGAGAATTGATTGGTGAATGAATGAGTATTCTGCTGTGTGTTCTTAGGTTTATGACTAGTTGCCATATTTCTGCTAGTTCATTTGATCATTGCCATTGTTAGATCTATTTGATTAGGGGATTTGGATCTGTGTATTCGGTGTTGTTCATAGGTCTATGACCAGTAGTTGACTAGTCATATTGTTACTAGGAAGAATTAATCATTGTTGTCTTACATTTGTCCATTGAGGTTTTAATTTACCCCTTCACCTAATGTAAGATCCCACATCGACCAACCGAGAGGGGGTTGATGTTGGAAAAAATGGCTCACCTAAGGATACAAGGTTTTTTTTGGCACTGAAAGAAGGATTTTTGAGTCTGCCTCAAGCGACCGGTCGCTAGGCATTTGCGACCGGTCGTTAGAAGCAGATTCGAAGTCTGGAGCAAAACTGAAGAGCGACCGGTCGCTAGTTCTTTGCGACCGGTTGTCCAGAGCAGATTCAAAGTCTGGAGGGAAGGTCGCCAGGAACTGGCGACCGGTCGTCCCAGTCGTGCTGTGACGTTTTCTTACGTGTTTTCAACTGTGTTTTCGATGGTTATCGCTTTCCACAAGATTTCAGAGGCTTTGTGGGTCACTTCTGAGTTAAATGGACGTTGACTACCTGCTGGATAGTTGGGAGAGCACTCATAGCTAATTGGTTATCTTATTTCAAAGAGATCACTCTCCATTTTCTGGTGTAAGTGGGAGGTGGCTGAGTGGATTCTATTTACCTACTTGATCTGACATTTAGTCTAAGTAGTGACTAAAGGGAAGAACGGGTTGTTTTTTCTCTTATTGGGTATGCACTGGAAGGTTAAATGGTTTTGAGGAAATGTCATGGCTTTGGGCAATTGGGTCTTCTGGGAGAGTTTGATTGTATAGGCTGAGGCTGAATCTTGTGCATTTGAGGCTCTTTCCAAGTCTTGTGCAATTGGGTCTTTTGCTTTTATATATGCATCAATTGTGTTTGTATATCACCTTCTGTGTACCAATTAAGCTGTTTTTTAATTTCCTATATTGATCCAGTGCTGATCTTTGATGCAATACAGCAACATATATATGAATGAATAATCTCTGGCCTTTTTTTTCACTTTCATATTGGGGTCTGCCAATAGCTCAATCAACTCTTATGCAAACTCCAGAATGCTAATATGAGGAATTGAAAATATGAAGAAATGATATACAAAGGTGCCACAATGTTTAAGGCTTGAAACTTGTGGTGTGTAACAACACACTAGAACCACAAAGTTGATCCACTTTTTTCAACCCAAGAAAAAACACAAAAAAACTAAATTAAAGCACCAAAAGTCAAACGTTTGATCACAGGACAAGAGTAAAGTTTAGTTTAGTTTCTCAATGAGCTTATGCTGTCACAGTCGAATCAGTTATATAAGTTAGTAGTTGTCATTGGTTAGAGATGTGGCGGGAAGAGTGAAATGGATCCTGTATAAACAAGAGCACCACAAGAATAAAAGACAACGAAAATACAATTTCCAGTGCTAAGCACATAAGCATTGAATTATTCAACGGGCAACTAAAATCTCAAAAACCCATTTCCAATATGTAATGAAAGTGATAGAAATTGGAGGATAAGCGTAAGAAACAATAACAAAATCAATGGGCTAGGAAACCCCAAAGGAAAAAGCAGAGAGAGAGAGAGAGAGAAACTGACGGGAAAGCCAGGAGGTGGTGGAATCTGCAGCAGACTTGCCAGAGTAAATGGCCGATATCACATACAAAGACGAGAAGATGATCCCAATTATTACAGTGGCGTATATAGTCACGAACACTGGCTTCGCATTGTCAAACGCATTCCTCCACCCCATTGTTTCGCTTTTGGGATTGTTTGCTTGTTTGATTATCCTTCCCACGCCATTAACATCATCTTCTTTCTTCTTTCTTCTTTCTTCGGGGGAAGAAGAAGAAAGAAAACCCTAAATCCAAATGGAACCAATCTGAATCTGAGAGGTTTATTTCACTTGTTTCTCTCTCTGCAGCTCTCAGGCTCCCAACTGCTAAAGGTCAACTCCAAGCTGAGCCTCCATATTTGTCTCCTTTATTTCTCTCATTCTTTAATCTCTTTGCCTAATTTTTTACCAGGAAGAGATAGTTTGGTTCAGTTTAATGTGAATCTGTTATCCGTGGCGAAAAAGTTATTTTCATATGGGAAGGGAGGATTCTAACATAATTGATTGAACAGTTGATTATGAAATAATTGATTAATTAGGGTTAATGATCTAAATGGTCCTCAAATTATTGCCCCATTATCATTTTGGTCCATCAACTAAATTTTTTAATTCAAACGTCTTTAAATTTTTTATTTTGTACTAAGATAATCCTACCGTCAAAGTCTGTCAAATATTCTATTAAATTGAGGGGCGAAAAAGTAAAATCTTATTTAAAAAATTAAAAACTGAAATAACCTATTATCTAAAACCCAAAAAAAATAAAAATAAAAATATGACTTTCCCTTCCTCAGCAAGCACGAACAGTGGCTTCCATAGCTTCCACCAAAAAATCTAACTCAAACCCATCAGTCTTCTACCCATTCACTCCCGCTCAAATCAAACCCATGTTCGCCTCCTTATCTCTCTACCACCATCTCTTGCTACTACTATGATTTCAAGTTTTGGGCTTTCAACCAACCCCTCTTCAATTCAGCAGAACCCACTCCCAAATTCTCATAGCATGATTATTGTGAAGCAAAACGTAGGCTTGATTGAAAGCAGTGAGTGAGTGCAAATGGAGTATGTTGTCGTGTTTGTTGCGTGATGTGATTAATTGCAAGTGGACAATATCGTTCAAATTAATATAATAGTAAATAGAGTATCGTTCCAACAGGGATCAAGTTAATCTATTAAATACTAGAGTGATTTATTTCTAATTATATTTGAATTAAACGAAAAGAGAATTATGATGATTAAAATCTAATTAAACAAGCAAAATAAATTGAGATTAAGGAAATAATGTAAAAGATGAAAACAAAGATGATAAAGCACTAGGGCACCGATTTCACCTAACTAATCCCACCCAAATCCTTCTAGCTTGCTAATTCTAATTACCTAACATGTTGATAATCGTTTTCCCTTACCTCACTAATACTCTCTTCCGAGTTATATTAGTTGTATTCCTTACAGTCAACCCACTCTATTCCTAGTTATGGATTTAGATAGCTAAGAACCCATTAAGATTTGTGGAAAACAATGAAGATTACACAAACCATAACCTAATCTTCCGAGTCGGCTATGTAATTTATGGTACTTGTTACTAGAAGCTTTTTATTAGGAATCTCCTTCTGGTTTCAACCTAATTCTTCCAATCATGCAATTAGTGGCCAATTAATTGAAAGCATTAAGAACGGTTGTTTCACCCGTTTTTGCTGTGTTCCTGTGACGGTAAGGTAAAAATCCTCATTGGCCTGGAAACCATTTGTGGTCAACTGGTCAACTTTCTTTTGCGCGAGCGTGCCACTGTTAGCAGTGTAAAACCCTAACAGACTTGAGAAAATAGTTGATTTGCGCCCTAAGTTACTGACTTTAATCAAGTGATTGTGAAGTTGGGTGAGGAATGTCTTCCCAAGTAAAGTTCTTTTCTATGCCTCAGACTGGTGAGGACTTTAACAATTTATCACAGTACAAAATTTTGGGAATTCAAGCCGGGAATTAAAACTGCTGAAAACGGAAATATGTCTACAACAATGAAAACGAGGAAAAGAACTGCCAAGTCCGGATTGAATATGTATACTGGAATGGCACGTCAGTATCTTCAACTGAGAGGTTTCTTCAGTTGGCAATCGATGTCAATGTTGGAATTGACAGAGCTTTAAACCTGTTCTGGCTCCTGGGAGGCTTCGCTGTTCGGGAAAAATTGCCGTTTTCTCAGCCTTGACCGAGCTTCAAGTAGCTGGATCAGTGATTGGTGATCTGGAATTACGCCACGATAGCTGTTCTGCTTGATTGAGACTCAAGATAGGGACTATGAGCTTTTCTTGCTAGCTGTGCTGGAGAATGGACAGAGTTATGTCTGATCTGGCTATGAGCTGAACCAAATTTGTAATGAGAGGGATGTCTTGTTTTGCTGGTTTGTGAACTGGGATTCGAATTAGAAGCTGTGTTCTAACTGTCTTTGCTGGGAAAAAGCAGTATGATTCTGCAAGTTTGTCGTGAAGCTTTTGAGATTGCAATGTTTCAGACTCTGGGTCTGTTTGAATATTTGTGGCGTCAAGCCATTTTTGTTGAATTGGTTGGTTGAGTGTGTTGGAGAGAGTTTTCTTAGTGTCCGGTTGTCTTGTATTTATAACCAATGCTCTCAATCCAGCCTTTGATTTGCCAATTCTCCCAACTTCCGTATGTCCACCTTAGTTTGTCGGGTCATGGCAACTTGTTGATTCATTAATTTTGTATTGCCATAATGATCACTACCGTCTGTCCATCCTTTTGCCCATTATTCCCTGTTTTCTGGAATCTCTCTCTGCTTTCTCCTAGCTTTTCTTCACGTGGGCATGGGAAACATTCCCTCTTCTTTGTTTGATTGATTTGTTGTCCGTTTGGTGAGTGTCAGCCAAAAGTAGTGACTAGCTGTCCCGAATGACTCCAAATTCGGATATGTCGTAGTAGACATCCAAATGAACAACTTTCATGAAGGATGAATGTTCATTTGAGGACTGGAAGCGGGCCAGAATTGGGCCATAATTAGGCCAGAATTGCCACTGTTTTCAGCTTTCGCTGTTGCTGGTATGCTTCTGATATTTGATGTCGCGAGGATCCCACATTTATCCGAATGACTCCAAATTCGGATATGTCGTAGTAGACATCCAAATGAACAACTTTCATGAAGGATGAATGTTCATTTGAGGACTGGAAGCGGGCCAGAATTGGGCCATAATTAGGCCAGAATTGCCACTGTTTTCAGCTTTCGCTGTTGCTGGTATGCTTCTGATATTTGATGTCGCGAGGATCCCACATTTATCCGAATGACTCCAAATTCGGATATGTCGTAGTAGACATCCAAATGAACAACTTTCATGAAGGATGAATGTTCATTTGAGGACTGGAAGCGGGCCAGAATTGGGCCATAATTAGGCCAGAATTGCCACTGTTTTCAGCTTTCGCTGTTGCTGGTATGCTTCTGATATTTGATGTCGCGAGGATCCCACATTTATCCGAATAACTCCAAATTCGGATATGTCGTAGTAGACATCCAAATGAACAACTTTCATGAAGGACGAATGTTCATTTGAGGACTGGAAGCTGGCCAGAATTGGGCCATAATTAGGCCAGAATTGCCACTGTTTTCAGCTTTCGCTGTTGTTGGTATGCTTCTGGTGTTTTCAGCTCTTAGGATTCCAAATTTATCCAAATAAACCCAAATTTGGATATGGTGCAGTAGACATAGAGATGAACATCTCTCATGAAGAACGAAAATTGATTTGAGCGGTGGAAGTTGAATTTTGAGCTCACCCCATCTGACTGCAGCAATGCCCGTCTAGCCATATTTTGGCCATTTTGATGTTCATGGGAAAATTATCTTCCATTTTAGGCAAAAATTCGATTTTTGGTACAAACAAAAAATTATAGTAATAAACCTCAATTAATATATTTTGAATTACTATTTCTACTACAATTATGGATATCTTTTGTCATAATTGATTTGGATGTATATTTTTATGTTGTCCACATTTTTCATATCCCCTCATGTTCATATTCATCTACATGTCCTCTTTGATAACAGAGTGAAAACGCCGTTAACTAGAATATTAAAAATAAAAAAAATTCATGAAAACTTCAACGACCAAATTCATATGCTTCTGAATATTTTGGAGATTTGATCCTCTCAAAATGTGTAAATTATCATCAAATTATAATATTACAAGATTCCTAACTTGTAATAATAAATTATTGGAAAATGGAAATTATAATTATTTTGTCAGATCATGTTCCTCTCTTTGCTTGGCACAGTTTCCTCCTGGTGGAAACATGGGGAACGTGAATGGCTCGATCATGTTGCACAATTATTAAAGATTCCCCATCTCCGGAGACTCATGTTGCACAATTATTTTGTCAGATCATGTTCCTCTCTAACAGAAGCTAACTCCAAGGATAAAATACATTGAAAAACTTAAACTGATTCGGATTTATTATTTTTCCTATTAATGCATATTTTGGAGGTTTGTGTTAACTATGGAGAGGAAGAAGTGACGAAGAAAGAGAGAAAAGTAAACCTCTGTATATTCTCAGAAATTGTATCTTTAACTACTAGGCTTGTTGGATGACGTCAGCGCGACGTCATCGCGTGGTTTGAATTTTTTTTACCATTGGCGCGCGCCAACGTTAAAAAAAATTTAAACCAACGTGCGTTGACGTCAACACGACGCAAGCTCCAACAGGTAGAAGCCACGTGTCACACCCCAGCGCTCCGATCTGCTTCTCCGAATCCAATCCAACGGCTGGCATTTTTTTGGCAATAAAATTATTTTAAAAAATTGAATTTTTTTATAAAAAAATACTAAAAAATTATGATTTTTTTTTTCTATAAATACCTATCAATACCCTTCACTTTCAACACCAATCCTCATACATTTTATTCTACTTCTACTATTATTCACTCTTTACTCAACATTTTCCTCTCTTTCACCTTATATTTTTTTTTCTTATTTTTATGGCTTCTTCTATCGAAACCGGAGGGGCGTGGAGCACCATGGAAGATGTTCCCTTGTGTGAGGCTTGGCTCCAAGTTTGTCATTGTCCTGTGACAGGCAATGAGATGAAATTTTTTCATATGTGGGAAACAATTCATGCTGAATTTTGTGAAAAAATTTCGGGGTCGACTCATACGGAAATGACATTGTCTAGTAGGTGGAAAATTCTCAATAAAGAGTTGGGAAAATGGAGAGATGCCTTGGCAAAAGCGATGGAGAACTATAGAAGCGGGGAAAATCGTACTAATGAGGTAAGTATTTTGTAATTTTCGTTTTATTGAGTTTAATGTCCTAATATATATATTTTGTTAATATTTATTGCATTTTCAATATTTTGTTAATATTTCTTGCATTTTAAATATTTTGTTAATATTTCTTGCATTTTAAATATTTTGTTAATATTTCTTGCATTTTCAATATGTTGTTAATATTTCTTGCATTTTCAATATGTTGTTAATATTTCTTGCATTTCCAATTGTTTCTTAATATTTCTTGCACTTCCAATTTATTTGTAAGGTTAATTGCATTTCCATTATTATTTTTTTGTTACTTGCATATCCAATATATTTTAAATATTTCTTGCATTTCCATTTTTTTTGTTAAATAGATTATTCAAGCACAGATGTCGTTTGGTGCAACCGGGGGTGGCAAAAAAAGTTTCAACCTTCATGAATGTTGGGAGGTGGTGAAATATTGCAAACGCTTCATAATTATTCCCACGGGCCCCGCCGTTATGTTAAACGAGATGCCACTCCGTGATTCAACGACATCAGTTCACCTCTCGATTCCCCTATGAGTCAAGACTCACCCATCGAAAAGGAGCCGAGGCCCATTGGCTGAAAGGCTGCAAAGGCAAAGAAAGCGGGTAATTCAAGCAATAATAATTCAAAGTTTTTGGAGGAAATTGCAAGGCAGAATGCCATAGGAATTGAAATGGAGCAGAAACAACAAGATAACGAGATGGAAATTCAAGCCGAGTTTTCACGAGAAAGGGAGTATTTGTGCAAAAAAATATAGGGAGAAGACGGATCGGGAAACCATGGCGATGGATACAAGCCATATGTCCCCTAAAACTGTTCACCCGTTTTGATTTGTTTCCTGTGATGGTAGGGTAAAGTTCCCCATTGTCTTGAAAACCACTGACTGGTCAACAAGTCAACTTGCTTTAGTGTGTGAGCGTGCCACTGCTAGAATGAACATCCTAGCAGACTTCTTTAAAAAATAAATAACTTGCGCCCTAAGTTACTTATTTTGAACAAGCGATTGTGAATTTGGATGAGGAATATCTCCCAAGTAAGTTCTTTTCCTGCCTCAGACTAGTGAGGACTTCACAATTTTTCACTGTACAAAACTAGTAGTTCTGGCCAGAATAAATGATAACAGAGTGAACCGCTTTCAGGCAAAACTCCCTTTTACAAAGCTCAAAAAGGAAAAACTGACTATAAAAAGACAAAAAGAGGGCTGTGCTTCCATTTCTGTCTGGGTAGATACTTCTGTTCTGGGTTGGACTGGGTATGCCTGGGCTGGACTGGACTTTCAACAACTTCAACTACTAGGCTTCAGCTGCAAATCGATACCAAAGCTTGAGTTTGGCATCCTTCTTGAGATCATATTAATGCAAGTTCTTCATCTTCCTATTTTGAGTTAAGTCTTTTACGGTTTAACTCTAATCTCATGTTTATAACTGAGTGATGCATTTTAGCCCTCTTCTGAGTGATTCATTTGTGAGAGGACAACTTTGGTGAGAATTGAAGTTGAACTTGTGCTTTGTATGATTTTTGAAATTGTGTGAAAACTAAGATTGGGGAATTTGTTGCATTTGGCTATCACACTACTACACTTTGAGCATGTTGTGTTTTGAACTTTGCCACCCTGTAAATATTGACCAAAACTGAGCTTTCATTGTTAAAACTTTTGAGTCATGTGCATGAGTCATTTCTCTTCAGAAAATGTTCGAGAAGATTGTTTTGAGTCTTATTTTTGTTTTGTTTTTATTTCTATTTTTGTTTTTGTTTTTGTAATTATTTTTGTTTTTATTTTTGTTGTTTTGCTTAAAGGACTAACATTTTTTTTTAAGTTTTCTAATTACTTTCTTTTACAGAGTCAGTAAAACGTTTGTGGGTATCGTATCTGTTAAACCTCAGGAGACACAACTCCTCCTACTAGGGATGCCTAGAGGTTTAAAGGCTTATTGCATACGCTCAATGCAATCGAGTTACCTACGAAAGTGGTCTAATTAATTTCTTGTTTTATTTTTATCTTTGTTTTCCGTTGTTTTGCTAGAGGACTAGCAAAATCTAGGTTTGGGGGTATTTGATCGGTGCATATTTATATATCATTTTGTACCCTTATAACTTATGATTTGATTATGTTTTTGAGTCAAACTTGTGATTTTAATAAATTTTGTGTTTGTTTCAGTGTAATAAGCTTGAGACTCATTAAATGCATTTTGGAGACAAGTTAGCTCAAAACGGTGTCTGCAGATCAGTCAACTTCACGAATTGGACTGTACTTGCTCAAGAAGAACCAGATAACGAGCCATACATCATTGGAAAGATGCGGAAGTCTAGTTTCTGGAGAATTTTACGGTTCATGATTCCGAGTCTTCTAGAGGAAGTTATGCAAGTTTTGGCAACTTAAGGTCAAATTCGGCAGCATTTGCATTACTTTGCCGAAAATGACATTTGAAGGTCTTTCCGATTTTTTCTTGAGTTGGGCTGCATATGCTTGGAAAGATAATTCAAATGGTTTGAAGATCCAGATTTTTCCAGATTTTTTAGGAGGGAAGATCAAGCCCAAAACAAGCCCACAAGATAACTGCAATGCATTGTCATCCAGTCTATTTTCGGCAGTCAACTTACAATGCCCAAAACGTACACTTTTACTACTCAGATGGGAATACATTCTTCATACAAGTTGTTCCAATGGGTGTTTATTATGACATATCCAAATTTGAGCCTCATTGGATACATATTGAAACCTCAGGCTTTCCTACACCAAGCCTGGTGCAGAAGAATCGTTTTTTCCAGCAAAGGTGAAGAAAACTCACATGGGTTGGCAGCAAAAGGCAGCCACAAATTGAACACCTTTGATAATCCCATGTGAAGAAAGCTTGAGTTACAGCAAAAGAAGTATGGGATGGAGTTGATTCCAACCACACTAACATAGACAAGATGAAGTGGGAGTTATGGATTGTATTAAAAGAGGAATGGTGGTGTTGGATTTCATCATGATGTTCCTCCCTCTTAGCCCAATAAATAGAGAAGTCTTCAAGCTTCATAAATCACACCCCAAGGGGAGCTCTCAAACACTTCTCTAGAGCCCCCCTCCCTTCTCTCCCTCAAATTCTCTTAGTTTTGCTTTCTAGTTCTCAATTCTAGCTTTCCTTTTGCTTCTTAGTTGTAATTTATTTTTCTTTGTAATGTAAATTTTTTTCTTTAGTTTCAAGTTTCAATTATGGTTCATGTTCTTATTCATTATGCTTATAAGTTAATATGCTAGTTTGAATGATTGATCACCATTTAGGCTTGCATGTTAGCTATCTTGGTTTGAATTAAGAGTAGACACTATGCTTTAATTCGAATTGAACTATGAATAGGAAGAGTATGTATGGACATTCGACAACAGGGATTAGATACATGCTTGGTTGTTTAAATTGTTCTTCTATGCTTAATGGGTTCCTAATGCTTAATTTTAGGTTAGACAACAAATGATCAAATTAGGGAATTAGGAACACAAGGTTATGACCAAACACCATGGCTTAATCATACTTTAGCTAGAATCAATCCGTTAATCTAATTGAACTTGGGAACTTATTTGCTTGAGTTATTTCTTTTTTTTTTCTTGTTTTATTTATTTTCTTTTTAATTTCTATTTTGTATAGGGGAAACAAATTGGATCATTCAATCACCAATCCTCGTGGGATCGACCTCGCACTTACATATGCTATACTACCAAACGGCTCGTGCACTTGCGAGTATCACAAGTTGAGGATGCAGCTAAAACCATTTTGGTGCAGCTGAATCAACGCAACAGTTTTCTTGTGGCCGAGCTAGCTTCTGGTTGCCTCAATCTGGTTGAAGGTTCTCTGAGATCAAGTGATCATTTTGAATGTTTGTCTTTTGACTGATTTTTTTTGGTTGTGTTGATTATGTGTCCTTCTCTGTTCACTCTCCCTTGTATTTATAAGAAATGCTTTTGGAAGCGGGAATTTTTTATTCTTTTAATAATGGGCGGCAAATAATCTCAAAAGATCTTTAGTTTTAAAAGAAAAAGAGAGGGAGTTCTATCCATTTTCTGGCAGTTAGGCCCTCAATGATCATTTCCTGAGACAGTCACTTCCCTGTATTTTGATGGGGCGCCATACCTCCTTTGTCCAATATAACTGCTTTTCAAACCGTGATGGTGAGTGTGATTTTCCATTCCAGCAACTCCTTGTTTCCTGCTTATCTTTCTTTTTAGAAAACACAGTCTGCGTATCCTTTGAGAATAGTGCCTGTCAAATTTTCTATATATATATATTTATACATATATAAAAGGATTTTGATCTCTATCTGTGAAAGACTGGAGAAATTTTCTGCAGGCGTGTATTCATGAATCCCTGTAACTTCTCTTTGTGACTTTAGTTGATATTTTTGACTTTTCAAAGTCAGGTAAGTCATGTGAGCACGTGAGCATGTTTCTCCTTTGGGCTTCTCTTTTCCTTCTTCAATTTAAAAATCTGCCAAGCCCATTTTTGGTTTCAAGCTCAATTTGGGTCTTTTTCGAGGCCCAGGCCATTTACGTGATTTTAATATTTTTGGGCTTCCTTCGTTGGGCTCGAATGCACAATCTTGGCCTGATTTCGTTGGTGGTTGTCAAAATGGTCGTGGGCCCCTTTTTTTGACTTTGGACTGGGCGTGCCAAATTTTATGCCCAAACAGAAACAAAACAATTTTGGAAGCTAGAACACAGGGATGTTATGAGAAGAAGAAGACTTTTCCAAGATGATGGGCCTAGCAACACGGATTGGTTAAATGATGAAAACCATTAAATTTGTTGGCATACCTTTTATGTATTTGTATTTTTCATGTTTTCTATTAAAGTTGTTGTAATTCATGTTTTTCTATTAAAGTTATAGTAGTAATTCTTAATGACTTGTATTGGATTTCTTTATTTAATAAACAAAGCATTCAATAAAAGACCTTTTTATTCAACATATTCCATACATAACCTGGGTAATATCCCTATCCCAAAAGAACAATTCTTTCATCTTTTATTTTCAATTAAACTGAAACTCATCTTGTGAATTTATCAAGTACAGCGGTTAAAGAGCTACCCTCATCAATTGGTAATCTAGTTGTGCTTCCAAAATTACATCTTGGTGGTTGCACCAACCTTGTGAGTCTCCCAACGAACATTGTTAAGTTAAAATAAATAAAAAACTACAAACAAGGCACAATAATAATAACAAACCATAATAAATAAAAAACAACACAACCAAACCATAACTAAATAAAACATAACCAAAGCGTCTATGCTCCATCATTCATCTTCATTGCCTTTCACCGCCCAC
>NW_018921641.1:11367-31115 GCF_002207925.1 Prunus avium | reverse complement strand
GGAAGTTAAGGCCAAAACAAATTGCTAACTCATTTTGCGCGCTGATAAAATCCATCCTGAGCATGGCTCTGTGTTTGCTAGGTAACAGACTCCATAGTTATCCAATGGGGCCGAATTTGGATATGTTATAGTACACACCAATTGGAACAACTTTCATGAAGAATGCTGCCTCATCCGAGCTGTGTAGGTTGCTGAACCAAAGCTTGCAATATGACCTACGGAACTGGACTGGCAGGGGGCTGTAGCCAAAATGAGTTTGTCTTTTAAGCTCTTCATCCATTCATCCAAATTAGGCCTTAACATGCTTGAATTGCATGAATTATGCTCTCTTGCTCTATTTGCCTACAAAACACACAAAGGGAGGCAAATAACTTATAAATCTAAGAAACTAAGCAAAAGAAGTAAGTAAATAGGGCATGTATATGTATGAAATTATGAGCTTAACACAAGGTAACCCTAACTCTCTGTATCGCTCTTTATTTTCCAGATGTCATAAAAAAGTTCTTTCAATTTAGCCTTGCAGAACCTCACGGCTGCACTCTCAATTGGTTTTACTAAATTTTGTAGAACGTCACTGGCTACGACGTTTCAAAATCAAATTCTTTCAATTATTTCAATTTATGTGCTACAAAGTTTCAAATTCTTTCAAAAGTTTAATTTATATTTAGATTTTTTATTATTCATTTTGCTGAATCTAATGGTGCTTTGGTTTGTTTTTAGAAGAGGTGCCATGTGATTGGTTGAAGTTGGAGAAAAAGTTGGGTGAGAGGACGGTGGGAAAGAGGTAAAAATCAGCTTCTTATACAGTTAAAAAAAAAAATTATTGGCTAGTATGTTCAATCTGAAGATTCTTCTAATTGAATTTGATTTAAGAACTGCAATTATCTGCTCTAATTTCTTTTTCATGTTTCATTATTGTTTTACTTTTGATTTTTTCCACTACAAGAGAGCCATGTGCGGAAGATAGCAGGTGTTCGACTGATCGTGTGGATCTACCTGAAAATGGTGCCGCCCAAGTGTTCAATGAAAGGTCTGAACACAACGTTTGAGGCAGTTGCTTTGTTTTGATTATGATTCAGAATTTTTTTCCTTTCTGATTTTAATATTCCGTTTTTATTTTTTTAATCCTCTTCCTCTGCTGCCAAGGATCAACGCCACTACCCCATGACCACTGACTGCTCCACATTTTGGTAAGAATTCTTTCTTATTCATTTCAGTTTTAATTTGTTTTGGTGTTTGGGGTCGAATCTATCTTGGTATTTGGCAGAAATTTAGGTTTTTAAAATTAACTAAATAAGAATTTCAATTATATATATGTTTCATATTGATTGCTTGCTGTTTAGTTTGTAGTTTTAGATTTGATCTTTGGTTCATGTTTATTTATGATGAGTTGTACGCTGAAGATCAGCAAGTAGTTGGTTGAGTCCCTCTTTATTTGGTTACAGGTCTGGTTTCTTATGAAAAAACATCTTGCAATTTGAAGATGACACAAACAGGGAAACACAGCTTCATTATCAATCTGATTTCTGTGTAGTGTGTTTCCTTGAACATAAGTGAGGCTACTTTCTAAGGTTAAGTATAGAAACCTTGCAGGTCTGGATGAATTTTGTGAAGAACCATCTGGCATGTAGATGCATTGTCCTGTAAAATTTATGTGTACATTATGATTTAATGTAATTATGGCAGATTGCAGGTAGACAAATGTGGTATGCATGATGTCAACTGCCCAGAACGTCCACTATTTCTTCATGATCAGTTTGTCAAATGCAGGAAATTATCTCCAATATGAATTTGAACCAACATTTAATTATCTTGTTTTTATATTTTAGTATTCTAATTGCTGGCTATTCTGGTGTAGATGTTGAAATTTATTGTATCTGGGATTGCATAAAGTTTATATACTTAGTATGATTGCAGACATTTGCTTTTAATTATTTTCTTGTCTGTTCTTGTTTTAGGTTGGGTTAAGTAGAGCTCTTGTGACCCTTTGAGGACTAGGGTTTGGTGCAAAGTTGTGTAAAAAAAATAATCTGGTTCTACACAGAAACAACTTGGGCAGAAACAACATTACTGATTGCAATGTGGTAAGCTTCAATATAATCTTTTTTTTTCCCTCTTTTTCTAAAGCTTCAAATTAGTCTTTCTTTGACTTTTGCATTTTAGCTCCTCAGTGTGAATACAGAAGCAATTGCATACATGATTATATATGGCCTCTGCTGGTGCAAGGTTGGTAGAACAACAATCCAGCTTGTATATTGCTCCAAGTTTTTCGATATCGGTGTTTCCCGGTCGTCTATTGTCATTTTTCTAGCAGTGATTATTGAATTTGAACCATGTATAGAAGTTTTGTGTATGCTTAGATGCCTTATTATTTACTCTTGCACAAACAGTAATTATGTTTTTGGAATTGGTATAGTTATCAATGAAATGGTTGTTGATTTAAAGTTTGGTTGCTATACTTCTTTTCTTTTTGCGACATCATGTGTGTCCAGGTTAATAATTGATATAAGTATATTTGTTAATAAGAAATCAGGGTAGTCAAGAAATTAATTATTTTTTAAAAACAAAATGCAGGTGGCAGATCAAGTGTGATTTTGATTCTTGTTAGATGATGTCTACTGCCAGTGCTATCATGAGGTTTTTACATAGGTTACGTTGTAGGTTTGGCAGCACTATTATGAGTGAATGAGTTGGAGGCTGTGTACAAGTCAATTGTAAATTTGGCAGCACTATTATGTGTTTCTTTAATACTTTATAGAGTTTGTATTTGG
Source organism: Prunus avium (assembly GCF_002207925.1). Next base: position 28,344 of record NW_018921641.1, on the reverse strand, counting down.
AATTGATTATGATTAGTATAGTTTTCAATGAAATGGTTCTTTCTTTCAAGTTTGGTTGCAATACTAATTTTCGTTTTGTGAAATTTTGTATCCAGGGAAGTAATAGATGATATAAGTATATTGTAAATATGAAACAGGAGCAAGTAGGGAATTAATAAATTTTTTAAAAAAAAATTTAAAGTTAAACACGGCATGCACTGAACGTCTTAAATGAGCATTAATTACTCTTTTACGGCCCGCAAAGCGTGTCATAATTGCTTTAACTGAATTACGGCTCACAGGGAATGTCGTCTTAAGTTTTTATTACGAAGTTCATGCACGCCGTGATTGAGGAACATTATTTACGACGAGGGCTATATAGCTGTGTAACGATGACTTCTTTACTAAGCTAACCTGCCTAACAGACTAACTAATCACACTAATAAACACGTGAAGAGCTAACAAACTTGCCACCTCAACAAGGACACGTGTCAATAGTAACATGAGCTAACAATTTGATCCTCTCAAAATGTGTAAATTATCATCAAATTATAATATTACAAGATTCCTATATAATAAATTATTGGGAAAATGGAAAGGAATAACTATATTTAATGAAAATTATAATTATTTTGTCAGATCATGTTCCACAATTATTAAAGATTCCCCATCTCCGGCGTTAAGATAATAATCTTTTAGTTCTGAGATCCAGTCAACCATTTTTTACTATTGCTAGGGCTTATGAATTCAAATAACTCTGTTAATGGGGGTTATGAAAATTCAATCAGGCAATGGGATGAATACAACAGGCAATGGGGTTTTCAGGATGCTGATGAGCTTCAATCAGTGGTTTCCAGCTACATTCACCATCGATGAGTATATTGGGATGAATATAACTTTGTAATATGTATATGGAACTCCTTATTTATCTTTTGAATGAAAGCTTTGTATTCTGGGATGCCTTATGAATGTGAAGTAAGGAAATATTTATGTTTATCATAGAGCTTCTATTTATAGATAAATTATACTTTTATCAGGTAATTTTGATAATTATTTAAAAAAAAACATATATATTTGATATAACAACGCGCATTGCTTGTTGTCAAAACATAAACAACAACGAGCACAGACATGTTGTCATAATATTATAAGACAACACGCTCGGCACGTTGTTGTCAATCGCTCCTACAACGTGCGCGTGTTGTGGTTAATGTTGTTCACAACGAGCGCCAAAATAAATGACGACGTTCAACGCGTGTTGTCGAAAGCCCTACACCTTTTAACGACATCGGCTTCAACAATGTGCGCCGCATGTTGTCAATATGTTTTCACAACGCACATTGCGCGTTGTGAAAGGACTTTTTTCTTGTAGTGAACTTTTTATGCAGGAATATTGGGAAGCCTGTTTGTCCATTGTTTCCACCGGGCATTGTGAACGCTGCAGCAAACATGATGGTAATAATGAGAGCACCTACAACTGTACATGAAGTTGCAGTTTCTTTCATCCATCTTTCTCCTTCCTTCACCAATTCCTTGTGGTTCTTTGTAAACAGCTCACGCGGCGTCATCCCGTCGTCATTAGTAGATTCTTTATCCCGGGGTAATACGATAGTCTCGACCTCCTACATTTTTGTTGAACAAAAATATTCATATGAGTAAAAGATTATTACTCTATTTTTCCAATAATCCACCCTTGAATCTTTGAAATTTGAGAGAAGCCATACAAATCCAAACCATTAGAGAGCAGAGGTAACAAGAAGACTAGCATGCTGACCGTAAAGTAAGTTGAATAAGACATCTTAGGGCCGACCTTTATTCCAATTTTTCTGTTCATAATTTTTTTGTTCATTCTGCATTTGAAGTTTCTTTTAAAGATTATAGTTTAACTTGTGCTATTTTGCTCTAGTTTTCGATTAGAAAATAAGTTTGATGCATTAGTTTTCAATATTGGAATGAATAAACTACTAAATGTAACTATGTTGACCACCTTTTTAGAGCATCCACAATAGGCTCCCTAAATGACCTTAAACAAATTTTATGGGGGAATTGGAGAAAAATACAACTCCAATCATGCTCCCTCTATTCACCTCCTAAAATAGGGAGACTTCTAGGAGCTCCTAAATCTGAGGAGAGGGAAAGGACTCATAGTGGCTCCCTATAATTTAATGCTGCTTTATTTTATGAATATTTTAAACCTTTAATTAATGCTAACTATTTTTTATGTTTTTTTTACAGAGATAAACCAATTAAAAAATAGTTGTAGCATTTATGACTCCCTAAACTAGAGAGTATAAGAGCATCCACAATGGGCTCCTTAAACCACCTCATTCGACAAATTTTAGGGAGGAATTGCAAAATACAACTCCAACCATGCTCCCTATCTACCTCCTAAAATAGGGAGACCATTAGGAGCTCTTAAATCTGAGGAAAGAGAAAGGACTTCTAGTTGCTCCCTATAATTTAATGTTGTTTTATTTAATGAGTATTTCCAACCTGTACTTAATGCTAACTATTTTTTATATTATTTTTTAATAGAGATTGCCCAATTAAAAAAAAAATAGCATTTATGACTCCCTAAACTAAAGAGCATGATTGAAGTTTAAATTTATTAGAGAGCTCCTAAAATAACTTTTATATGTTTTGAGCTAAAATTTAACTGAAAAATAGAGAGCATGATTGTGGACGCTCTAAGTTTCACTAAAATACCCAAAATGGGGGCTGAAATTATAAAAACACCCAACACCCAAAACACTTTATAAACATACCCAAAACTTATCATTACACACACTCAAAACCCATTTATAAACATACCCAAAACCCATCATTACACGCATACCCAAAACCCATTTTGGGTATGTTTCTATGTTTAAATAGTGCTTGGGTATTTTTATAAATATATGTCTAGGATTGAGTATTTTTATAAATATCTAAAATTTTATAGACAGCTTTTGAAATAACTTTTATATGCGTTTAGCTAAATTTTAACTAAAAAATAAAGAGTATGATTGTAGATGCTCTTACACTTTTTCTAACGAAAACTTGATCTCAATACATGAAATGACTCATTTCAGCCCAAACAATTTATTTTCATCGATGTTACAATTTGTATAAGTTGAAAAAGTATAAAGTAACTCCGATATTCTTCAATTTTTTTAGGACAGTATCCGTCTATCAGAGGATGCAATGTAATGCAAATACACAGTAACGGTCTATTTGTTTTACAACTTATGCATGAAAATTCATATTCAGCCATATGATATGATTGTAGATGCTCTTACACTTTTTCTAACGAAAACTTGATCTCAATACATGAAATGACTCATTTCAGCCCAAACAATTTATTTTCATCGATGTTACAATTTGTATAAGTTGAAAAAGTATAAAGTAACTCCGATATTCTTCAATTTTTTTAGGACAGTATCCGTCTATTAGAGGATGCAATGTAATGCAAATACACAGTAACGGTCTATTTGTTTTACAACAAATAATGTATGAAAATTCATATTCAGTCATATGGCATGTAATGTTAGATGCCTTTAGTGATTTATTATTTTAGCTAGTTTGTAGCAGAATGACCTTTGAGCTGTAATTTAAAGCAGACCATGCCGATTGATAAATAACAATAGAGTGCGCCCACGGCCGATTCCCACAATTTACATAGGAAAGCTAATTCATAAGAGAGAGAAAAAAAAACTCTGAATTATATAGAATATGTTCTGACCTTAAACCATTGCACTTCTCTCTGCATTTGCAAAGCTGCACCTGCGATATTATCGAGGTTCGCCAATGGGTATAGCATCCCGGCCACATGTAGCGCGTTATTGGTAGACTCATCTGTAAAACTTCCAATCAATTTTCTTTTTCTTTCATTGAGTCTATAAATAAGGCTATAGATTTTTTCTTGTCGACATTCAACGGCCAAATGAAAGACGTTCCTGCCCTTTTGATTAGAGAGCCACATGAGATCTGGTCTTGCTTGCAATACACTGTCAGTAAACTCAAACATCCCTCGCTTGATAGCTCTTAACAGTGCTGGAAATACATTATCACGGTTATGTCGATGTTTTGTCACTTTCAACATGTGATGTAGGAGTTCACGTGATTGAATGTGGGCCTGTTTGATTTCCCGTATGCAGTTGATTCCTAGGTTGGCATTGAAAAAAACATGTCATACCACTAATTCATGAAAAAATTTATTGCTAAAGCAATTAATGGAGAACAAAGGAAAGATGAAAAAAAAATTGTAGCATACCTAAAAGTTCAAGGAGATTTGATTTCAAACCTTGCAAGAAACCTACCACTGCAACGGAAATTCAAAATCTAAATATAAGGGAAGAAGTATGTATAAGTGAAAGTTGTATGCATCGCTGTTAATTAGATGATGACAAAATGTGTAGAAGGGAAGAAGTATTAGCTCACTTGAAAAGTTTCATAAAATGGGTGCAAGGAATATTTAGATACATAAAATTCCAACATATGCAAAGCAAAAGAACCAAAATGGGGACTTGATTTCTTCCTCGGTAGTCAAAATTTTGTCCTGCCGTTCGGTAGGTTCGCAGAGGATGGTGCTTTGGCCCTTGTCTGTGTCTTTTTGTTCGGTGCGCATATCCTTGGGAGCTCAAAGGTTGCCATTTCGAAAGTTGTCGTTCGGTAGAAGAGGCCCTATTAAACAGATACCGTTGGAGACCTTCCGATTGGTCGTTGACTTGGATGGTTTGGACCTTTGATTCGAGGAATGCGAGCTGAGAAGGAGAAATGACGGGACAGAATGACGCTTCGTCTTCTGCGCCCCGCGTGCTGTCAGAAGCTCCATTCACCACGTGCCACGTGGCGGGTCCTATCATGCTGAGCGGCGTCATTAATGTGCCGTTTGGTTTCCCGAGGCGTACCGTTGCAATTCCTCGTCCTATAAATAGGAGCGACTCCGGATGCAAAGTTCACTTTGCATTTGTGAGTGTTGCGAGAGCTCTGTCCAGGCGATTTCCAACAAGAACTAACGGCAGTCAAGGCGATTTCTGACGTGATCAATCGGCAGTTTAGGCGATTTCTGACGTGATCAATCGGCAATAAAGGCAATTTCTGATGTGATCAATCGGTAGTAAAGGCGAATCCTTTTCATCCGCAACTTTGAGGTAAGGTACCGTTCGACATCCTAGACTTTTGTTTTTGTATGCGTCCTTCCTTAGCATGAACTAGACAGAACTTTCGTGCAAGTGGGGTTTCGTTTGGTAGTCTAGTTGTCATAGGTAGTGATGTAGGCATCGGTAGGCTAGTCTTCTGCATGGCCCTTAGTTTCCTTATTTGTGTTTTGTAGATGTCCAATAGTGAGTCTTCGGGAGAGAGGGAACCCAACACGTTTGATGAGGAGTCATCAAACGGGCGAGGGGACTCCCGTAGCGAGACCTCAAGTCATAATGCCGAGAGCGATGGAGATGCCGATGTTGAAGTCATCAGCAAGAGGGTTCATTCTGTACCTACCCACGGTATGGGTAAAGGGTTGATGACTAGCCAACCACTGCCGTTGGCTGTGGTGTATAGCGACAGCAGTCATGTTGGTTTAGGTCCGCCCCCCGAGCCTCAAGTGGGGAGCTCTCGGGCGCCGGATCGGGACACCAGCCACCGATCGAAAGCCTCCACCTCTGGCCACGAGGAAGTTGCTGCTGAACCCTCTTCCCTGCCGAGGGTCACCATAGTTAATTGAGGAAATCCCAGGGTAGTCGTAGGGGTGCCGAATGAGACTTTGTTTGCCGTAGACTACCTGGAGCCTAACAAGATGACCTTTTGAGAGTTGGTCAAGATCCGAGCCGAATACATGATTCCCGATTCAGTAAGGATGAGGATCCTGGGCCCTACCGAATCCCTGAGTAAACCCGAGGATGGTGAAGTTGCCTTCTTCACGGATGTGCTTTAGCAAGGCGTCAGGTTGCCGTTGCAACCTGCCGTTCAAAGGATCCTTGCCCAAATTGGGTACGCTCCAGGCCAATTCAATCCCAACTTCTGCGTGGCCCTGATGGGGGTAACCTTCATACGAACAGTTCTCCTATCTCTACAACGTTACTAAGTCCAAGAGTGCCGATCGTGGTGGTTGGGTTCAGGCCAACTGCCTTAGGGCTTCCGAACGAGGGCATTTCATCAGTGCCGTGCTGACTTCTCAGAAGTCTTGGAGAAATCGACGGGTGATGCTGTCGGGGGACTGGGAATCTCCCTCGGGAGTTCTCGTTCGGTTCCACATCCCCACTACCTTCAAGATTACTGGTAGGCCTTTATCATGCCGATCGGTAGGTCGCTGATTATTCCTGTTCGATGGACTTAACCTTTTTTTTGTGTGGTTATTTTTGCAGGCAAACTGAAGCAGCCGGTCCCCAATCAAGCTAAGATTCGGCAGATTGACAGGGTGAGACAGAAAGTCCCTGCCGGTTCTCAGGTCTACCCAGAGTTCCTCTTTACCGAGAACTTAATCAGAGCCCGCCTTATCAGCCATGCTGAGAGTAAGTGTAATTCGCCCCCTCTTGTAAGTTTACCTGGTGAATTTCGTTGGCTTATCGATCCTCCTTCTTTTTTGTGTGTTAGTGACTGATGCCAGGAAATCCGCCGAAGCGAAGAAGATGTCCGAGTCTTCCAAGAGGCGCTTCCAGGTGGCTATGGGGGCAAAAAAATAGAAGAAACAGCCGGAGACATCTTCGGCACAGGCAGCCGTCGCCGATCCGGAGGATCAGACCCTTTCCGATCGGCGGAGGGAGTTGAGCACCGAGGCGCCGATCAGGCGGGCGCCTGAAGCTCAGTCTGTGCCCCGTGGTGGGCAGAACGCCGAGGCTGCTCAAGACAGGGCCTACTGGAAACAGCATATGACCGTGGACGTGGAGGTCGAGACGGCACCCAAGCGGGGTCAGCAGTCTGAGCCACCGAAGGCAATCCTTGCTGCTGAAGATGAGGACGGTCCCATGGAGCCCATCAACATCGCCTGTCCGTCGAAGACGGTTCAGTTTGTGAACCATATGATCCTTGGTTTGCAGATGGAGCTGTCCGAGATAGAGGAGCTTAAGCTCCTTCGGGAGGAGGCCGGGCGCGCCTTCCGTCTCCAGGCTTCTGTAAGTTCTTTTCACTTCTCTCTTGCAGTTGTTATTCCATTTTTGCTGACCGATTCCTTTGCAGGCATCCATGGATATGTGGCTCTGCATGAAGCGGGCCAATGCTGCTGCCGAGCGCTCGCGAAGAATGTACGAGGAGGGCTGAGCCAAAGTTGCCGAGGCTGGCAAAGTCCTTCAGGACCACGCCAACCTCGTGCTGGATATGCCGGCTGCCGAGCGGCAAGTGAAGGCCTCAGAGACTAAGATGGCTGAGATGGGGGCGGCCTTGGAAGATGCGGTGACGACTGCGACTCGTCCGGTAAGGCTCTGGATGTCCTTCTGTGTCTTTGGTACCTCCATGTCAATTATGGCTTTGATTTTATCGGGGTTTGCCTCGATACCCCTCTGGCTGATCATGAAACCGAGAAATCTCTCATAAGATACGCCGAAGGCACACTTCGTATGGTTGAGTCTGATTCGGTACTCCTTCAAGATGCCGAACATGAGGGACAGGTGTTCCCCTGCCGTTCGGCTCTTAACTAGCATGTCATCCACGTAGACTTCCATCATGCTGCCGATCTGTTTGGCGAAGATTCGGTTGACCAGCCTTTGGTAGGTTGCTCCAACATTTTTTAGGCCGAACGGCATGACATTGTAGCAGTATAGGCCTTTGTCCGTTATGAACGCCTTATGTTCGCTGTCGGCAGGATGCATGAAAATCTGATTATACCCAGAGTACGCATCCATGAAGCTGAGCAGTTCGTGACTGGTTGTGGCGTCTACTAGCTGATCGATGCGTGGCAATGGGAAGCTATCCTTCAAACAGGCCTTATTCAGGTCGGTATAGTCTTGGCACATTCGCCATCCGCCTTTGGCCTTTCGAACCATTACAGAGTTTGGCTTTCCGGATGAAGCCTATGGTCATGAATTTATCCACTTCGTTCTTCATGGCTTCATACCGTTCGGCATCGTAGGATCGGCGCTTTTGTCTGACAGGCTTAAAGGCGGGAGAGATGCTCAACTTGTGGTTGATGACATCCGGGGATATGCCCGGCATGTCGTCGTAGGACCAGGCGAAGACCTCTGAATGTTGCCGAATGAACTGGATGAACTCGGCTCGGAGGGTGGCGTTTAGCATGGTACCGATCTTCACACTCCTGTCCGGCTGGCTTTCATCCAGTGCCACAGTTTCAAGGTCCTCGGTAGGTTGCGCGACCGGGATTAGCGTTTCTTCCCTGGGGTCATCCACAGGGTTACTTCCGTTCGGCATGCCCTCGACGATGAGGGTTTCCCTTTGTTTCCGAGGCCCTGTCGACTTCAATGCCGTCGCATAGCAGTTCCGAGCGCTTAGCTGGTCACCCCAAATTGCTCCCGTGCCGTAGTAGGTAGGGAATTTCAAGAGCAACATGTAGGGGGGACAAATGGGCTTTTATCGCGGTGAGCGCCGTTCGGCCTACTATGATGTTGTATGCCGTTGGGCAGTCGACCACAAGGAACTGGTCGTAGACCATAGTTCTCCTGGGTGCTATGCCGAAGGTGATTGGTAGGCTGACGCTACCGATCGGCTGTAATAGTTCTCCTGTGAGAGCCGTCGATTGACTTGGCTGTCATCTATTTCGAGTTCTCTGAACGCATCGGCGAAGATTACGTTTACCGAACTTCCAGTGTCGATCAGGATTTGGCCAACATCGAACCCGGTGATCTCAGCTCGGATTATCATGGGGTTGTCATGGGGGTAGAGGATCCCTTCCTCCTCTTCTTCGGAGAACGTGATGGGTTCCCACCGGACCTTCGGCATCTTGGTGTGACGGCTACTTTCAATGCTGAGGACCTGAGGGTACTGTGCCGCCCTGACATACTGTTTTCTTGATCGGTTAGATGCCCCCGCAAGGGTCGATCCACCACTAATCGTGCTGATCATGTTGATTTGCCGATTGGCGTTCGGTACTGGCGCCTGTTGTGGCCTGGCTATGTACTGGTCCAGCTTGCCTTCCCGGATGAGCCGCTCTACAATATTTCACAAGCTTATGCAGTCCTCGGTATTGTGGCTGTTCTACTAGTGGTATCGGCAGAATTTCCCGGTATCCTGGTTGTCCTGTCATGTCAGCTTTCGGAAAGCTGGCTTCGGGATGATCCCGCTTTCGTTCATCAGCACCGCTTCGTAAGAAGTGTTCAACAGGGTGAAGACCTCTGCCCCCTGGTTGTGGGCTGGCAGTGGTGCTCGGTAGCTATCTCTACTGTATCTTTCTTTGTTCTTCTTGGAGTGTTCCTTTTGAGAGCTTCCGGTGTCCTTCCGTTTGCGACTCTCGGGGTATTCGGTAGGTTTTCCCCTCTGTGCAAACGGCGATACCTGTACCATTGCAGACCGCTAAGTAGGTTCATCTTGCAGAGCTGTTGGCTCGGTTTTTGAATTGAAGTACTCAGCTTTTGCGTGGATTGCCGCCTGTTTCATTAGCTCGTCGTACGTTCGCCAATTGCTGCTATGTACCAGGTACCGAAAGTGTGAGGACCGTAGGCCACTCTTAAAGGCACCGTAGGCTGCCCTATCATCGGTATCCGGACATCTCAAGTATTCATGGCTGAATCGTGCGGCGTACTCACGCAAAGGCTCGTCATCTCTCTGCCGGACGGTGTATAGGTCATCGGCAGAGTACAGTCTGTCCGTTTGGATCATGAAATAATTCAGGAAGATCTGCTTCAGCTCATCGAAGGAATCGACTGTCCCTGGTTCCAAACGGTAGAACCAGTTCTGGGCGGCCTTTGTGAGCGAGGACGGGAACAGCAGGCACTGCCCTTCGTCGCTGAGTCCCCTGCATCTTACAGCAGATTGGAAAGAGTGAAGGTGTGTTAGGGGATCTTCTACACCTGTGTAGGACGATATGCGCAGGGACTGCACGTCTCTGTCCTGCTGTGAGTGCTTTATGCGCTCGGTGAAGGGTTCTGGCCGAAGCTTTCCCCAATTGGGTTCTTGGTGATTATTAAACTGCATTTTTGACAGGTTAAAAATTTGGGAAATGTCCGTTTTCAGGGGAGACTCTACCGAAATTTTGGTAGAAAGTCTCGTTTCTCTTTTTCTTGATTTGGAAAAGAGGCTATCATGTTAGTAAGTGGGTTTGACATCAGTTTGATGTCGGACGAATCATAGGGTTCATCACGAATTCCAAAGAAATTCGGGCAGGTCATGTCATTTTGACTTCTTTGCAATTTTAGAGTCCATAATTAGTGGGGTCAGAGCGGCAAAGGTAATTGATAAACTTCATTTTTAAAGGAAAGAGTTTTAGACGTACCTCGTGTCTTGTACGTGGCCACATATTTATAGGGGCCTTGGTGGTTAGGGTTTCGGAAGAATAATCCCTCACATGAAAATGAATTATTTTTCCCTAACTTAGGGAGATTGAACCAATTAGGGATTTGACCTAATTTAATCAATTAATCCCCAAATTGATAGGACTAATTATTTTACCTAGGATCTTCAAATATTTGGTTCCACACACCTAAATATTATAATTCTTGTCTCGACACATATTAGTACAAATTGGTTTCCTTCCATTGCCTTCACAACTATGCAATGACAGATTCTTATCTGCTCATGAACATTAGTATTCTTCAGTATTCTTAATGCAAAAACAAACAAACGTAGTATTACGAAGTGCGAAGAGTTCGATAACATAAGAATAAATTATTTAAATTTTACCAGATAACACCATAATCGCAACATACCTGATGAGCAAGTGATCTTCCATCGATTACATTCTTCATTTCCTTCATTTTGAACACTTACACGAATATCACTAATGGCACGCTCTATGTGTATACCTTTCAAAAAATGACAGTAATTAACCTCAATCAATATATTTCGAATTACTATTTCTATTACAATTATGGATATCTCGTCATAATTGATTTGCATATATATGTTTTGTGTTAACTTTTCAATGTCCCCTCATGTTCCTATGTTAATATTCTGTCACATGTCCTCTTAGATAACGGAGTGAAAATACCTCTAACTCTTAATTAAAAATAGAATATTAAAAAGAAAAGAACAGTTCTGATCCTTCATCTTCTTCCTTTGTCTTCCCAAACCTTCGCAGCCAACAGACCCACCGCTCAACCCCTTCCAATTCTTTGAGATGAGAAGTTAAAACAATAATTAAAAAAAACCAAATCAGCATTTCCACAACTCTCATCTGGGTGTTCCATTTCGTTCTTTGTCTGATGTTTTGAACCCCTCCCTCCGATAAAGTCACTGAAGTTGTCATTTCTTAGCCATTAAGATCAATAACTATTATTTTTAAGTTTCAAGGATTCAAAAGCGCAGTCAATTTTGAAGTCTTAGAGGTTCATTACAGTCAATCTAACATTGAAAATATATAATTGTAATTGTAAGAGGAAAGAGAATGCGAATACTAACAATTATAGATCCATCGTTGCCAGAATTTGAGGCGTGTTCCACTCGGGAATGCAGAAGGTAGAAATCCTTCCATCGGGAATTTCCCTTCAATATCCTCGGTAAAGACCAATTGTGGGCAAGACTGAATTAATTTCCAAGCAATATCTGTAGTAGAGAAAAACAAGTTTTTATAATTAAGGCAAAAAAAGGAGTAATCAATTTCATTGTTAAAAGATTAAAACTCTTACCAAAATTCATACCAATAATAAAGCAGTGAAGAAGTGTAGCGCCGTATGGTCCTTTCTCTGGCTTTAGATCTTGGAGGGGAGTGACGGAGTAAAGATAATCAACGACATCCCAATGTTCATTGATAGAAGCGTGGAGAATTGGAGTCATATTGTTCTCAGTGGGAATACTAAGTATTTTCTTGCTCTTTCTAACCATGCATTCAACCATTTTTTTATTTCCTCTCAGTGCAGCAACAGCAAGAGCTGTCCAACCGTAATTATCTTTTAATTCCAAGTCTTCCTCTGACATCAACTGCACCAACTCTTCGACAATATGCTCGTGCTCTAATCTTGTTGCCATGTGAAGAGCTGTGTTGTTTATAGAAGGAATTTTTGCTCTTATTGCATTGGGATGTAAGGTAAGAAATTCCTTTGCTTTATTCCAATCCCCACTGCACACAGCATCGAACAACGGCTTATACTGATTGTAGTTGTAATATCCTGCGCAAAGTTTGGTTAATTAATTTATTAATGATATCAGATAACATAATCCATTTATTTTTTGTGTTAATAATTGAATGAATTGTACCCATGCATATAATATGTATGTAGCTCTTTTTTTTTTTCAGTCATATCAAGAAGTGTAAACGAATATGTAGCTAGAAGTGTAAACGAATATGATTGTAGTTGTAGAATATGTAGCTAGAAGTGTAAACGAATCATATATATTATTTATTAGTCTTTATTTTTCGCTATTATTCCCAACATTTTGATCCAAGGAAAAAAACAAGTTTATCATATGCGAAATGGCCCTACAAAGTGTCTCCTCAATAATGTGATTGAAGGGATATACCTCAATTGAAGGGGATGGCTGAAGTTAAAACCTCCACTCTTAGTTTATTTTTTATTTTTTATTTTTTTAATAGTAAAACATCCGCTCTTTGCAGCACGTTTGTTACATTAATACATGATTACGATATGAAGTATAGTTCGTTTTCCCTCCCTCATGAATTATATAGATTGTGTCAATCTACCCCCAAACTTTTATTTCAACCAAATTTTCCCATAAACTATACAAAACTGGTTGATTTACCCAACTGTAATTCCTACCAATTACATCAATTAAAGTAATGTTTTTAAGAGACTCATGGTCATTTGACATCATATTCTTTACAAAAAGTGGCGCTAATTGTCATTTTGAAAAGTTAGGTTCTTAGTAATTGACTCACTTTTGAAGACTTTCAAGACAATTTTTTTTTGTAAAGAATATGGCGTGAGATGAGCATTTGTTTTGCCTGACATCTTGATCAAGAAGTTCCACAACAGCTGCATCTGCGGAGATGGCCATTCTTAGATGGATCCGACCAAGGGCTTACTTAGGAGAGGCTTTGCAATTTCTGTTTTTATTTACTATACCCAATTGAGTGAAGAACCACAAGAAATAGTGGTCTTGTGGTTAGTGAATTAAATGTTTAGAGTATAATTTGGTTATATATAAAATATGTGTATATATATATATATATATTTCTGGTTAAAGTCGAATATTTACTTCTCACAGATTTGTTGAGGTTCAAGATTTGAACTGGGGACTTACCTGCCAAAGTATCCCAAGCGTGTTTGGCTGAACTGGTGTTTCTAATGCAGGAAGAAGCTTCCCGCCCGCACGAAATTTGGATTTTATGAAGCCGTGGCATTCTTCTCCCTCCAAGCTTTGAACTTATCATCAGCTTCCTCTTCGTCGTCCTCGTAGTCATATTCTTCTTCTTTTTCCACTACATCCCAAAGGTCTTGATCCAACAAGTAAGTTTTAACCCATACACTCCAATCCACATAGTTACTGCTATCAAGAAGTTCCACAACAGCTGCATCTGCGGAGATGGCCATTCTTAGATGGATCTGACAAAGGGCTTACTTATATATATATATATATATATATATATATATATATATATATATATATATATATATATATATATATATATATATATATATATATATATATATATATATATATATATATATATATATATATATATATATATATATATATATATATATATATATATATATATATATATATATATATATATATATATATATATATATATATATATATATATATATATATATATATATATATATATATATATATATATATATATATATATATATATATATATATATATATATATATATATATATATATATATATATATATATATATATATATATATATATATATATATATATATATATATATATATATATATATATATATATATATATATATATATATATATATATATATATATATATATATATATATATATATATATATATATATATATATATATATATATATATATATATATATATATATATATATATATATATATATATATATATATATATATATATATATATATATATATATATATATATATATATATATATATATATATATATATATATATATATATATATATATATATATATATATATATATATATATATATATATATATATATATATATATATATATATATATATATATATATATATATATATATATATATATATATATATATATATATATATTTCTGGTTAAAGTCGAATATTTACTTCTCACAGATTTGTTGAGGTTCAAGATTTGAACTGGGGACTTACCTGGTTTTGGGTTGAACTCTTCTGCCAAAGTATCCCAAGCGCGTTTGGCTGAACTGGTGTTTCTAATGAGGGAAGAAGCTTCCCGCCCGCACGCAATTTGGATTTTATGTAATGCCGTGGCATTCTTCTCCCTCCAAGCTTTGAACTTATCATCAGCTTCTTCTTCTTCTTCCGCTACATCCCAAAGGTCTTGAGCCAACAAGTAAGTTTTAACCAATACACTCCAATCCTTATAGTTACTGCTATCAAGAAGTTCCACAACAGCTGCATCTGCGTAGAGGGCCATTCTTAGATGGATCTGACTAAGGGCTTACTTAGGAGAGGCTTTGCAATTTCTGTTTTATTTACTATACCCAATTGAGTGAAGAACCACTAGTTATAGGTCTGCGAAGGGTTTACTTAGGAGGGCTTACTTAGGTGAGGATTATGTGATTTACCATTTGCTCGAAATCTGCGCCATATATACCCGCTCATTACTGAGTCTTTTTTTATATCAGAAGAGTCTTTTTTATCAGAAGAGTCTTCTAATTGGTATAGGCCCCTACTGGCTACTGCCGCCAGCACTGATGGTAAACCCAAAAACGCGTCTAATGGACAAGTTACAGCTGGTTCGTTTCTGTCTTGTTTCAACTCATTCACACTTGCTTCTGTCCGAGCACATTATGAATTGACCAATAAAGTTTGATGAACTCCGGTGATATCGTTGAAGATAATAGAAACGGAGAATTTCACTTAGACCCTCTGCAGCTAACTCCACTTAGGACACTTTTCCTCTCTCTTTTCTTTTTCTTTTCTCCTCCCTCTTGTTTCCGTCTCTTTGATATGTGTCCTTTTTCTTTTAATTGTCAGTTTTGTTTTTCACTTTTATTATGCTGGCAACTATTGTAATCTCTCAAAAGAATTTTTTTTCCCACTTTTATTTTTCTCAACTGATTTTTTTTTTTTTAGTTTTTATTTTCCTTTATGAGTCATGACAGGACCCGCCCCGAATCTCCTCGGAAACCGGGACGGATCCCGTCTAAAAATCCGACATCCCACAGATGCCGGGCCTACTTACTAAGAACCGAGACTTTCTACCAAAAAATTTGGCAGTCTCCCCTGTAAACGGGACAAATCCCAAATTTCAAACATACCAAAAACACAAATAAAAACAACCCAACAGCCAGCATGCATTACACAAAGCATAGTGTTACAAACCATGGCCTCCGGCCTCAAAAAATCACATCCTAACAAGGCAATAACAGAGCAACTAACAGAATTCAAAAATTTACAAGTAGGAAGGAAGTTTAACGATTTTACATAGCACAGAGGCTCTGAGAAGGCTCAAGTACTGAAGCTCGTGAAAACATGAGCACAAAACACAGCACTGCGGCTCGTTCCAGTCACTACTGGCTGTGGGGCGCAAAACAGAAAATTGTGAGTGGACAAAACAAAGTTTAGTTCAATTTAAACCAAAGTAATATAACCCAACTGTTAGAAAACCATGCATGAAACCAATGCATTAAAAACTATCATAATCATATATATATAGTTTGCTCAAACCCGAGCTAAATCCAAAATCCAGTGAAACTATCAACCCATCCAAACCTTCCCTTACCAATCTCAAATCAAACTCTCGAAACACGTGTCCACCGGCACGACGAGCGGGGAAGTATCCTCGCTAAAAAACAAGAACAAATGTATATATATATATATACGACACACCTAATTGTACCGGGGAAACAATATAACAGGGGATTGTTTGACTAGCTCACACTTATCCGGCCTCAAACATCCATGTGGCTAGGGATGAGTCGTCCACCTGGGGGACTGACACTCTAACCTAGCACGTACGGACGAAGAATCAAGACCCGTACGCCTAGAACCGTCCTACGCGCGCAGACTACCCAATCAAGGGTCTACAGCGACACCCCGCTAGGGCATGCCCCGGGTTCCGACATTTCCAAGTATCACACCTTTCCATAATCCATTCACAAATCCAGGGGGAGGTACACGGGGTAGTGCTTCTAGCACCTCAAACCGACAATCTATACTCACATCTTTCCACACCTCATAAAACAACCTCGTACTTCCCACACATAGCCCACAAAGATAGGTAGAAATTTCTCAAATATCAATGTTATATACTCAAGATACTTAGAATGTCAAAACCCAGAAAATATACCAAATGCTTTACGAACATAATAGTTTCACTTTAAAGCACAAATTGACTTTAAATAAATCCTTAAATTCTTATGCATGCAAATTCCAAGATAAAACCATGCTATTTATTTGAAAACAAAGTCCACTCACAAGTAGTCCCAAGCTGCGTGACCCTGAGAGGGTCCTGCTTTCTGTGTAGGTGGAGTCGGAATACCTATTTCAGAATACGAACACGATATTAAAATCCAACGCTTCAAGAGAAGACTTTAAATTAAAATCCTAATTTCCCGGGTTTCCCTTTAAGTACGAGGAACGAGACGTCCCTAAGATCCAACTAAAGGTTTCAAGCGCTGGAAAAGTCTCGAAAGACACTCGGTCAACCGGACGGTCAAAACTTTAAGTTAATGAATCGGAACATTCGGGGCTCTGATTCACGATCCGCGAATTCCTATACGATCCTATGAATACCAGGAACAACATACGTGAAATTGGGTTTGATCCAACG
>NW_018921639.1:267900-356504 GCF_002207925.1 Prunus avium | reverse complement strand
TTGCTTCCCTTCTCAATACGTTTGTTGAGATTGAGAATATTGAAAGTGATTGAAAATTGATTTGGCTTCCTCTTTGGTGGTACGGTTTGGCTTTTCCTTTTTATTTCTTTTATTATTATTTTGTTTTTTATATACACATATACATAGGCTAAAAAATAAAAAAGGGCCCCTTTCAGCTTTGGGCCCCGGGCCAAGGCCGGCTCTGGTAACATGAAAATCAATATTAAATAGGAATAGAAAAATCAACATTAATATTATCCTATTAATATAGGAGAAGCCAAAACAATCGATACCAGCATAATAAGCTCACCTGGATCTGTTTGTACCAAAAACAAGAAGAACAAAAAAACCGAACACATATTATATATGTTTCTGTTGCATAACTAATAATTGAATGAAATGGTCTTACATCAGGATACAACATGTGTTGCGGGGCTTTTCAGTTTCCTCCAAAAGAATGGGAGAATGGGGGAATGTGGGGATGGGTGTGAGACTGATTCACCGGAGCCATGACCATGCAAGTAGATCAAGTCACAGACACCTCAGCCAAAAAATGTTCGAAACGACACTATCATTTATCCCTTTAGCTGTTTTCATCACGTTTTCCTCCTTTTGTTGATTCAACGTTTAACACCTGCGAAATCAAATCATTTAGCCCATCAACATAGGCAACCTCTCCTCTCTCGTTCTATCTTTATCTGTTTGTGGTCATCAAATAAGCACCTCATTTTGCATGACTTGTTTTAACGGACTCAATGCCTTATCAGGTATCTTCTCTCAACCTGCCTTCTTCTTTTTCAGTGGCTCAAGAAGCTTGTTAGAGCAAGGGGAAGGGGAGACAAGGGCTATTACTATTTACGTAAATAGTGGCAGTTCTCGCAAAAGGCTTGTTGTGTTTCCACCTATTACAATAGCAATCACTATTCACATGAGATATGAGGTGAGGAATTTGTATACAGTTTTGATGTGAGAAGTGAAAAATATGACTAAGTATTTATTTTTTAAAAATCCCGAAATTTTTAATATTTTTTGATTGCTAACATCATCGCTGATATCAGCAAACTCAAGTTATTGTAAGAACTGGTTTGTCTGAGGGCCAGCTCAATCTCGTGGGACCCACGACTTGCAAGGACAAACTTGGCCCGCTGGAAGGACGCGCTGTCCTACCCGGGCTGCTGTCTATTACTGGAATCGGTCTTATATCTGACACATTTATATTGTTAATTTGGCTTTTTTTTCAATGTCTTCTACTTAAACAACATTTTCTTTGCATTGGGGTTCCTGAACCTATCTTTCTGGAATTCACGGGCATGGATGGCCCCACACTTCATTGTTTTTTTTATGCTAGTGTTCAAATTGTATTGGACTCTTCTTAAATCGGATGCACGTGAACAGTGATGAGACCTCCGTGGCTAAATAGGATTATGTGTTTGAAAATGCCAAATGCGAAAATTCTGTGGTACATCGATTGTACCGGTACAATCACTCATCCAATGGTTCATATTATTTTAAAAATCACGGGCTGAGATTGAATGACCTGATAACTTGTTTAGCCATTTTTCTTAAGGAGCACGTGAAATCCACGTGACTGAGAAAATAAAGAATAACCCCTCGCGTGCACCGGAGCTACTTCATCTCATCTCTGCGATCTCTCTCAGAAATCCAAGCTTCATCTATGTCCCCAGATCAGAATCTGGGCGTCCCATCTCTGCCGACACCGAGATGCAACAGCCATCGGAGAGGAGATAGAGAGACAGCGGTGCTTCGAAGGCGAAAAAGTGTCAGTTCAAAAGCCTAGGCCGAAGCTGACCTCACCTACGTCCTCCGCCACCAGCAGTCGAACAAGGCTCTCCAAATGATCAACAGGGTATTATGCTCTGTCATTATCTTATTTTTGTATAATAGCTCAAATTCAACAGTGTCTCAGCTCTTAGGCTACAGCTTGAACAATGTATTGAGTGCATATTGCCTGAGTTGTTTGGTATTAATTGGAAGGATTGAAGGATGCAATTACTCTACTGCAACAAAAGACCTGTCAAGAAAATTGAAAAAAGAAAAACAATTCCTCTGTAAAACCTTTTGGCTTTTTATCACAAAACGTCCCTGACGTTTACAAAACTATCAGATTGCAGCCTTAAAGTTTTTTTTATCACTCATGGTACCTAACGTTAATATGGGTGCTCTTAAATAGTCCCTCCGTCAAAAAAACTGTTAAATCTCTATTTTATGAGGGATATAATCGTCAAATCAATCTCTTTTGACCTCTTCAATGCCTCAAACCCATTTGCCACCAATTTGGAACCATTTCCCTCCATTTCTTGTTGTTTTTTTTTTTGCTAATCAACAAAATTCTATTTTTTTATTATCTACAACTTCACCTTAAGAGCTCTTGGTACAACTTCACCTCAACAAAAGTCCCCTGGTATAACAATGCTATGACTTCACCAACTTATCTCGTTGGCTTAGGGATTATGAAAGCTGAGCTGCATTCATATGAACCTGTTCTAGCACAGAGAAATGGTCAAAGGTGGAAGAAGTGTTTCAGCCTTTTCTTAGTGTTGTCAAATTTGTTTTGGAAAGATGTTCCTGAAGATGTCCCATTCTTGCATGGAAATGACGGTCACATGGAGTTCCCTGTGAGTTGGAACAGACAGTCATCGTATTTTCAAAGTAGTAACAGCGGAGTGGTTTGTTTATTCATTTTGCTCTATTTTTTACTTCATTTATATGGCGAGTGTTGTATACTACTTCTGTTTATTTACTTGGTGTGTTGCATCTTCTAGTGCTATGAATTCTTTGAACTTCTTGTGCTGTGAATGATATTCCTTGTTTGGGAACTTATTTGTATCACAATCTCAATTCTCCTATTCACCATATTCTTGGACTGTTATATTTTGTGTTGTTTTTTATTTAGTTCGAAATCTTTACTGTGATGAATTGTTGCTCTAAAATTATTTATTGAATACTTGAGGCAAGGGACTTAGGTCCATCTATCTGTATAAGATGAGAGCTTGTGAGAATTCCCTGTAAATGTCTCCTCACGACCACCCCGGCCCCCTCTATTCTTTTTGCTCTTGTTTTGGCATATTGATGATTGATGTGTGATGCGATCTTTATGATTTACGCTTGAATGCCTGTACTTTTTAGTGTTCTTCATTTGTTATTGCTGATTAACAACAACCCTCTTTGACGAACGACTTTACTAAGGTGCTATCCAAGCACCCAGGAAGCATAAAAGGTGAAGTTGTAGATAATAAAAAATAGATATTTGTTGATTAGCAAAACAAACCAACAAGAAACGGAGGGAAATGGTTCCAAATTGGTGGCAAATGGGTCTGAGGCATTGAAGAGGTCAAAAGGGATTGATTTGACGATTATATCCCTCATAAAATAGGGATTTAACAGTTTTTTTGACGGATGGACTATTTAAGAGCACCCATATTAACGTTAGGGACCATGAGTGATACAAAAAAACTTTAAGGATGCAATCTGATAATTTCACAAACGTCAGGGATGTTTTGTGATAAAAAGCCAAACCTTTTTTTTTGAGTAACCGACTGATAGTTACATATTCATTAATAACTATGGTAATGGAATCCTTAGAGGTTGAGGTTTTAACTCAATTAAGACAGATGACAGATGAAGGTAGTGAAAATCGTATGACAGATAGCACGAATGAAAGCTAGCAGATTTAAGGTCCTTGAGGGAGGCGCCGCCAATTGCAGGTGGCTTGGGGTTCTATTTTTCTTCTGTCGTGTTCTAAATTATGTTTCATTGTGCTGAGCTGTGGATGGCAATTGAACTCATGGATATAGGCATCAAGGCAGAACGTTCTTTTAACCTGTTACCCAAAGCAGCAGGTTCCCATTGTTTTAAAAAAACATCACATGCCTATCATGGTGAGTGGTTGTACCGGTACAATCGATGTACCACATAATTACTCATGGAAATATAGAGCACATACATTAATAACTATGGTAATGGAATCCTTAGAGGTTGAGGTTTTAACTCAATTAAGACAGATGACAGATGAAGGTAGTGAAAATCGTATGACAGATAGCACGAATGAAAGCTAGCAGATTTAAGGTCCTTGAGGGAGGCGCCGCCAATTGCAGGTGGCTTGAGGTTCTGTTTTTCTTCTGTCGTGTTCTAAATTATGTTTCATTGTGCTGAGCTGTGGATGGCAATTGAACTCATGGATATAGGCATCAAGGCAGAACGTTCTTTTAACCTGTTACCCAAAGCAGCCGGTTCCCATTGTTTTAAAAAAACATCACATGCCTATCATGGTGAGTGGTTGTACCGGTACAATCGATGTACCACATAATTACTCTTGAAAATGATAGACCTTTCTGCACGTTAAATGAATATCTAATTTTCTTTTAGGCAAAAGGAACCTTTCCTTGTGTGCATGTGAGCATGTGCTATTTACGGCCGCAGTCTTGGGCATTTTATATAGGAAAATATTTTTACTTACCACTTTAACTTAATATGTATCCTTTATTCTTGACACATGTCTATTTTGTTACAGTAACAACTTTCATTTTGGTTGTAAGTTATAGAAATATAGAGCACATGCTGTTTTTGTTATTTTCGTATATTAGCTAATCAAATTTGAAGATAAGTTTCTGTCCGTTGACAGCATACTGTCGTATTCTTTTGTTTTTGTTTCGCCTGTATATGTATTTCCATGTTCTGTGTATCTATAAAATACTACCTGTGCAAAAATTCGTACACTTTTTTAGAAAACAAACTTTTTCTGGTCCTACTTGGTTTCGAGCTGTATTGATTGACTGTCCTCTGAATCCACCGAACGTGTTAATGATTCTTTATTAGGGCAAAACAAATATGGCGCACAGTTGACACCTTTAACTATTTAAAAGACTAAATATATACACATAATTTCACAAGCTTTACATATATGTCCTAGGATCCATTCTTACTCTCCTGCTCAAGAGTTCAACTTCTCTCTCTCTCTCTCTCTCTCTCTCTCTCTCTCTCTCTCTCTCTCTCTCCCTTCACCAAAGGATGAGTGTCCAGATAAATCATCCTTGACCTTGCCTCTTATCCTTGATGAGGGACAACATGAGCCTGCAAGCAATAAGGTAGAACAAGTAGAGTCTAACTTTCATCATGAATCTACAGCTACAACCTCTTTTCTCAAAACCTTTTTCAATGGACTCAATGCGCTGTCAGGTAATCTCCTTCTTTCTCATAACAAGTTCTTTCTTTTTCCAAATCAATTTTTGACAAGCTAGGTTAATAATTAATTAATTAAGGCATAAACTGTTATTATAGTTGGGTGTTCTTGCTTGGTATCTTTGACGAGAATTAGATAACCTGACTCAATGCGCTGTTTCTGTCTTGATATCTTTGTATGATTTCCTATTGTTACATTTTCATCTAAATTGCTTTTCAGTACTAGCTCAAGCAAAATATAAGTTTTAATGCCAAAGTTGTACTTTGTTTTTTGGTTTTCAGGAGTAGGGATACTCTCAGTTCCTTATGCATTATCATCAGGCGGATGGTTTAGCCTGATACTTCTTTTCGCAATCGCCGCTTCATGCTTTTATACAGGCTTGCTAATTAAAAGATGCATGGATATGGATTCTAGTATCAGAACTTATCCGGATATCGGCGAACGTGCATTTGGGAACAAGGGAAGGATATGGTTGTCATTTGTCATGAACATAGAACTCTACTTAATTTCAACAGGTTTACTGATTTTGGAAGGGGACAACTTGCATAACATATTTCCAGGCGTGGAATTGGAAGTGGCTGGTTTAAGAATTGGTGGAAAATATTGCTTTATAGTTGTTGTTGCCCTTATTATTCTCCCAACAGTTTGGTTAGATAACTTGAGCCTTCTTTCTTATGTCTCTGCAAGTGGGGTTTTAGCCTCTGCAATCATCCTTGGTTCAATTCTGTGGATTGGTTCTTTCGATGGAATTGGATTTCATCAAGCGGGGTCACCAGTTAACTGGAATGGAATCCCTACTGCTGTTAGCTTATATGCCTTTTGTTATTGTGCTCATCCAGTGTTCCCTATCTTGTACACTTCAATGAAAAACAAGCATCAGTTCTCCAGTGTAAGTAAAACATGTCACCTGAGTTTCATAATTCTTAAATGACATTCTTACTATTTTGCTTCAGCATGCTTTGGAAATTCTGATCTGTTGTTTATTTGTTGCAGGTCCTCCTCCTCTGCTTTATCCTATGCACCATTACTTATGCATCAATGGCAGTTTTTGGCTACCTAATGTTTGGTTCAACGGTTCAATCACAAATAACTTTAAACCTCCCAACTCGAAACGTTAGCTCAAAAGTCGCCATATTCACGACCCTGGTGAATCCAATATCCAAATATGCTTTGATGGCTACTCCAATCGTGAATGCTGTCAAGAAGAAGTTTCCAAGTCACTACAATAAAAGGTTCATTGGCCTATTAGTCAGCACTACCTTAGTAATCAGCACTGTAATAGTAGCTTTGGCTATACCCTTTTTCGGGTCTCTCATGTCACTTGAGTGTGACAGGTTCAATTGTATTCCCATGCTTTTGCTACCTGAAACTTTCAGGTACGTATCGAAGATTCGGATGTGAGGTGTTGATTATAGGGTGCATATTACTACTAAGTGCTGCAGTTATTGTATTTGGCACTTACACTGCTCTAGTAGAAATAATAGGGAGCTTGTGAGTCGTACCAATGACGTCTTTGTTGATAGTTTTCTCGTTCTTTCCTCTGTTTTTTTTCTTCTTTTGGGATAGTGTATGGTGATTGATTAGTGAGTTTTAAAACAAGGAATGCTTAGCTTGTTACAACCTGCTGCACTTTGTATTACTCTGTTTGAGTTTTTGCTTTATAGGTTATTTAGATATATCCCCACAAAATAGCGTGGGGAATAATACAGGGAGCCCTTCGAAGAAAACCTTGGTTAGGGGTGTTGTCAATTTTGATTTAAGGTATAGACATGCATGGACATACAGACATTGAAAAAATGACAGTAGTTGTGGTAGAACAATAGATACAGAGCTCATAGAGAAAAATTACTGATAAGAGCAATGTTTTGGTAAATCAGCACTGCGCTATTCCATTAATAAAATTTTGAAATTAATAGAGGTTGCATGGCAACTGATTTTGATTACATGTTAACCAATTCCATGTGCAAGCTCAATACATCTAGTAACTGGTAGATGCCCTCATAATCAGCTCGAGAATCATAGCCAGAAAAGAATTTATGGATGGACCCGCCTAACTCAATGCAACTCTCCCCTGCCGTCTTCTTCACCCGTCTTTCTTTCATAACCTTCCTCAAATTGGCCGCTTTCTCCCACATCCCAACTTCAGCATACATGTTTGCGACCATCACAAGATTCCCTCCCCTGCTTGGCTCCAATTCAAGCAACTTCTCACTTACTTTATTTCCTACCCCTTCATTGTCATTAGCATCACGCGTATTGCATGCACTAAGCAATGTTCTCCATACAATGGGGTCGGGGTCAAAGGGCATGCTCATGATGAAGCTATAAGCCTCGTTCAGACGGCCAGCACGACCTAAGATATCAACCATGGCACCGTAGTGTATCATCATGGGTTTAATCCCATGCACATGTTCCATATCGTGAAAGTATTGGTACCCATCATCCACCTGTCCAGCATGGCTACAAGCACAGAGGACGCCAAGAAAAGTGACATAATTCGGGCATACTGAGAAGTTCAACATCTTTGGGAAAAGTTCAAGGGCTTCCTTGGCAAACCCATGCTGGGCTAGTCCTAGAATCATTGCACTCCATGTACACACATTCCGCAACTCCATTCTATCAAAAACTAGCCTGGCATAAACCAAAGCCCCAGATTTTGCATACATGTCAACAAGTGCAGTACCCAATTGACAATTCAAAATCAAACCCTTTCCAATTACTTGGGAGTGAACCCATTTCCCCAAGCTCAAGTTCCCAAGCTCCGAGGACGCGTTCAACATGACCACCATTGTAGTCTCATCGGGCTCAAACCGACAATTCCTCATCTTTACAAAATACCCAATCCCCTCATCTAACCAGAAATTCTCAACGCAAGCAGTTAGAACCGCATTCCACGAAACAACAGTTCTCACCGACATTCCATCGAACACACGCTGTGCATCCTTAATCTTCTTACAAGCCCCATAAAAATGAACCAAGTTGTTCTGAACATACACATCACAGTCCAAACCGCACTTCACAACGCCTACATGTACTTGCCTCCCTTCTTTAAGGGCGGCGACCGAAGCGCAAGACTTGATCAGAAAAGGAAAGGTAAGTTGGTTGGGTCTAATACCCCGGCCGAGCATTGCACGAAAGACCCAGATGGCCTCTCTGGGCGTGTCGCTCGAGGCATAGCCTCTGATGAGGAAGTTCCACGAAGAAGGTGGTGAAGACTCGGAGTGGTCGAGAAGGGTTCGAGCGTAGTTGAAGTTTTTGGAGGGAGACAAAGCGCAGAAGCGAATGAGTTGGGTTAGGAGAAAGTGGTCTCTTTGCAAGCCAGAGACTTGGATTTGGGCATGAACCTGAGAGAATTGTTTGAATGTGAAGCAGAGGTTGAGGAGATAGAGACATTGCTGCTTCTTGGAGCCAAAGTTTGAATTAGAGTTATTGGCGGTTGGGATCGGAATCCGAACCATGCATTTGGGATCAAGGGATTGGATTTTGGGTCTTGTCTCGGCAACACTCGCACTCACATATCACAACAAAAGTAAAACAGACGACATGTCGTTTGTCAAAAAATGGTCACATAAGTGCTTTTGGCTGGTACATATAAAAAAAGAATTAGAGCCAATGATTTTTAGCCATTGATCTAAGCTTTAATATATGCAGATGCAGGCTCCTATATTGTCTAGCTAGAATGCTAGATATCATATCTCTTCTACCTGTATGCGACAACAAAACGTTTGTACATATTTTGTGGCATTCTATATATGTATGCCTAGGCTTCAATCATCTCCCGTACAGATTTCCTATCTAACTTCGCCACAGAAATATCAGTAAATTCAGACAGAATTGCTCTGAATTCATCTCCTGTGAGGATCTCCTTTTCTAAAAGCACTTCTACTAATTTATCCATGGCCTCCCTGTTGTTCCTCACATGGTTCTTTGCCATTTCATATGCACTCTCAATTATATGTCTCACTGACAAATCAATGTCTTCAGCGAGCTTTTCAGACATGCTGTTTCTTGCTAGCAATCTCAGCACTACATCGCTGCTTTGCGTTGCGGGGTCTGTCAATGCCCACGGTCCAATCTCAGACATGCCAAACATTGTTACCATCTGTAAATATAGCAATCTAGTTAATTTGGTATATAAGGATGGATTTTGGTTGTTAGTTTCTTGACAATTAAAATTCCATTAATAAAAGTATGTTTGAGGTGTTTGAATGTAAATTATGTACCCGTCTTGCTATCTGTGTGATTTGTTGCAAGTCTCCCGCTGCACCAGTTGTTATTTCTGGCTCCCCAAAAATCACTTCCTCTGATGCCCTACCTCCTAACCCTCCAACTATTCTAGCAAACAGTTGTTGCTTAGAAATAAGAGAAGGATCTTCATCCGGTATGAACCATGTAAGGCCACGAGCTTGGCCACGGGGAATAAGAGAGACCTTCTGCACTGGATCATGGCCTGGGGTCAGTGTCCTGCAATTGACAAAGAATGTAGAACATTTTAGCTCAAAAGTCTTAGGAAGAACAAAAGAAATAGTTCTTGTATATGAAGAATATATGTTTTCACTTACGCACAAATAGCGTGGCCAACTTCATGGTAAGCCACAAGAACTTTGCTCTTTCCATCTGTCATTTTTGTCCCCTCCATCCCAGCCACAATCCGATCGATTGAGTCATCGATTTCCTTCATTGTTATCTTGTTTTTGCCTCTCCTACCAGCAAGGATGGCAGCTTCATTCATGAGGTTTGCAAGGTCTGCACCACTGAAACCAGGAGTTCTCATGGCAATAACACTAAGAGAAACATCCTTGTCAAGCCTCTTGTTCTTGCTATGCACCTTTAATATCTCTTCTCTTCCCCTTATATCTGGTAGCCCAACAGTGACCTGCCCAAGAAATAACAAACAAAAAAATGCATGAACTTTGAATATCAAATGATTGCCTAAAGACTCAAATTTTTTTTTGCAGAGCTTGGAAAACAAACAGCAGCTAGCTTACTTGTCTGTCAAATCTGCCAGGCCTAAGCAAAGCAGAATCGAGAATTTCAGGGCGGTTAGTAGCAGCAATAACAATCACTCCGCTGTTCCCACTAAACCCATCCATTTCAGTAAGCAACTGATTGAGTGTTTGCTCTCTCTCATCATTTCCCCCACCAATTCCTGTTCCTCTCTGCCTCCCTACAGCATCTATCTCATCAATGAAAACCAAGCATGGGGAATTGGCTTTAGCCTTGTTGAATAAATCCCTCACTCTAGAAGCTCCTACTCCTACAAACATCTCTATGAACTCTGACCCTGACAAAGAAAAGAAAGGGACCCCTGCTTCTCCTGCTATGGCCTTGGCCAGCAGTGTCTTTCCAGTCCCAGGTGGCCCTACTAAAAGAACCCCTTTGGGAATTCTTGCTCCAACAGCAGAAAACTTCTCTGGAGTTTTCAAGAATTCAACAATCTCTTGGAAATCTTGCTTTGCTTCATCAACCCCTGCTACATCATCAAATGTTACCCCTGTATTAGGCTCCATTTGAAATTTGGCTTTGCTCCTGTTGATCCATATATATATACAGCACAAAAACCATGTCAAATATTCAGTTGTATTAAATCATAAACATAAAAAACTTAAAACTAGCTTATGCTGTAGATAAGAAACTTGGTGATTTTATACCTTCCAAGTCCAAAAGGCAAGTTGGGGCCTCCTGGTGTATTTGTAGAACTAGCTCTGAACAGCAATGTTCCAAATAGTATTAATGGAAAAGCAAAATTTCCCAACAAGTCTAGAACTGCTGGCAACCAGTTGATTTCCATAGGATGAGCTGCAAAATCTACGTTCTTTTCTTTCATCTTCCTCAGCAACTCTTGTGGCAATCCAGGTAACTGAACCTTGACCCTTTGGATCTTATCTAATGTGGGATTGAAGATCTCGGCGATTGCAACAGTTCCATTCTCAAACAAGTCCACCTTCTTAACAGCGTCTTCATCCAAGTACTGCAAGAATCTTGAGTATGACATTCTGCTTGAAGTTGATGCAACTGGGCTCTCTGGCTCTGGCTCTGCTCTTGCAGGCTTAGAAACAGAGAGGGCCCCAGCTTCTACTAGGCCCAGTGTAGTGGAGTTTAAAAGCGATCTCCTACTAAATTTGAAGTATGAGTGAGTTCGGTGACATGGGTTTTGTCTATTGGGGTTTTTTGGAAGGTGGGTTTCCTTTGAAATGTCCTGAGATTTGCAGAGTGGAGAGAGGGAGACGGACAGAGACAGAGCAGGTGACATATTTCGAGAGGCTTAAAGGTTGAAGCTCTGGTATGAGCAATTTTAGTGTGCACTGTAAACTGGTTCGGTTTGGAGGGAATGTCAAAGTATTGTTTAATATGGGAGACATTGGAGGCTTCCAGCAACTTCAGTTTGGCTTATTCTTGAGTGGATACTTTGCCTTCAAATTTTCCATTTCATTCCTGAATCGTCTAGAATATCAACTTTATTAGATTTATGGGCATGAATGAGTAATCAGTCTTTTAAATTTTGGTGACTAGGAAATCTTCTAATCTCCCTCTCTCAACCACACACTTGGAATGATGTGGTCCATTTGTTTGTCCAAATTAAGCACATTTTCATAGGTTAATGTCCAAATTAAGCACATATCACACACACAACTAAGAAACAACTAAGATACTATGAGGTTCGAACTTGAGACCTATTGTCTGCAAGTCAATGTCTTTTTTTACTGAGTTAGACCTGCCTTTTTTCTTTATCAATTGGGAGGTGGGAAGGTAAAACCAAAAGAATGTATTTTATTTTGAAAACAAACAACGTGACATCGTTTTGTGTAACATTAGCAGGAAAAGAAAAATGAAAGTGACATGGATTTTATGTGTTTAAAAGTAATTTAAGAAAAACCAAATTGTATTTTGAAATAGATAATTACACATACCGGTTAACAATAACTGTTGATAACTACCTATCATTTTGAATTCAAACTGGTGACAAAGCCTCTATATAATCCAAATCTTAAAAACCGTTCCAAATTAAACCCATTGAACATTTGCTTGTTGGCCAAGAGAATCATAATCAGAACAACACTGGAAAAATGGATCAGAAAAGCGATGGAGTTGGGATCAAAATCTACAACAACGCAGTGTACGGGGACCCACATGAAGACGAGTCCGCCAAGTCACCAAAGCCACCTTCTTCTTCCTCACATCCCCTGCCTCTGGTACGACTGAACCCAGACCACATACACGGCAGGAAACGACGTGCCGTTGCGAAGGGGGTCCAGAAGACCTTATCCAAGACCTCCATGCTCGCCAACTTTCTCCCCACGGGCACCCTCCTGACATTCGAAATGGTGCTTCCCGCCATCTACCGCAGCGGCGAGTGCACACGTGTCACCAATATGATGACCCACGTCCTCCTGGGCCTGTGTGCCATGTCATGCTTCTTCTTTCACTTGACAGACAGTTTCCGTGGGCCCGATGGGAAGTTATATTACGGGTTTGTGACTCCAAAAGGGCTGGCGGTGTTCAAACCGGGCCTGCCCGTGGAGGTGCCCAAGGACGAGAGGTACAAACTGGGCCTGACGGACTTCGTTCACGCCGCTATGTCCGTTATGGTGTTTGCCGCTATCGCGTTTTCTGATAGGCGCGTTACGGACTGTTTGTTTCCGGGGCACGAGAAGGAGATGGATGAAGTGATGGAGAGTTTTCCGTTGATGGTGGGGATCGTGTGCAGCGGATTGTTTCTCGTGTTTCCTACTACTCGCTACGGGATTGGATGCGCGGCTTCGTGAATGAAGACAAGGCATAATAATTCAAGAGACATTTGATTAATTAATTAATTCACTAATGTTGTTTGTGTTTTCTTACTTGGTAAGAAAATGATGCTTGTGTCTCTTATATATGTTTGGAATATTGTGATGTAATGGTAAATAGTACTTAGTCAATTATGTATGTAACATTTTGTTGTTGTTTTTTTTATAAAAAAAAATTAGTTTATTGATCGTATTACTGATATAGATGGATCTGATAATATTGCATCTCTTTTTTTTTTTGGTCAAAATTGAAAAAAAATAAAATCATTATTTCAGCAAATTAATGGCATTGTGCCATAATTTCTTTATTTGCAAAAATATTTCATATATATGCTTTGGAAATAACTGCATAATGGTATGAACAGAAAAATTGTCTTAATTTGTTTCAAATTTTCAGTAAACAAATAAATGGAAAAGTTGTTTATAGTCCTTCCACGCAAGCTTTATCGTAAACTCTTTTCAATCTCAATCATCAACAACATTTCCACATTTAAATTGTGAAAAGCACTTCCGATCCACCAAAAGACACTAGAACTTTTCATGCAGTCAAAATCATGTGGCAGAAAGCTCAAGAAGAGTGAAGAAAAAAGCAAAACGGTAGGTAACTGTCAGACCCCACCAAAATTGCACAGAAAAATGAATTCTATATTACATTATATAATTGAATCACATCATTACCACTGAGCTGGTGGTGACTCCACTCATCAATACGCCACCACGTTTTAAATTAATGGAAAAATAACGTAGACTCTAGACTCCGAGACTTGGAATATAAAACCACAAACCAATGAAAAAACAAAAACATAATTATTCTTATCTGTCCGTGCAGAGGCCTGTCAAGAAGCCCAGGCCCACAGACCCGCGCATTTCTGGCACAAGAATCACAGATTCGCAGTAGAGGAAGGACTTGTTTGTGCTCCTAAAATTTCAGCCAATTTGAGCCTCATAAATCCCTCCATGATTTCCGCTTCTTTTGTGGGACCCATCTCAACGACCCTTCCCAACGATTGTTCTCGTGCTCTTGCTTCCCTGTCCATGGTTTCTCTTTCTCCTCTTTCAATTTCACCTCCGATTCTTCCTCATTGTTCAATTGGGTATCGTTCGACTATCATTTCCCCAATTGGGTTTGTTTCTGTTTGAATTTCTCAACTGGGTTCGCTCTATTTTGCGCCGAATCATCTCGTTGTGTTTGGTATATGAGCTCTTGCTAGTTCTCAGAGGCAAATCGTCGAACATTCCCTTATGGCTTCCATTGGGTCTCTGCCTTTTATGATAGAGACCAAGACTGAAAGCTCTTTGCTTCTTCACAGCCACACACTTGGAATGATGTGGTCCATTTGTTTGTCCAAATTAAGCACATTTTCATAGGTTAATGTCCAAATTAAGCACATATCACACACACAACTAAGAAACAACTAAGATACTATGAGGTTCGAACTTGAGACCTATTGTCTGCAAGTCAATGTCTTTTTTTACTGAGTTAGACCTGCCTTTTTTCTTTATCAATTGGGAGGTGGGAAGGTAAAACCAAAAGAATGTATTTTATTTTGAAAACAAACAACGTGACATCGTTTTGTGTAACATTAGCAGGAAAAGAAAAATGAAAGTGACATGGATTTTATGTGTTTAAAAGTAATTTAAGAAAAACCAAATTGTATTTTGAAATAGATAATTACACATACCGGTTAACAATAACTGTTGATAACTACCTATCATTTTGAATTCAAACTGGTGACAAATCCTCTATATAATCCAAATCTTAAAAACCGTTCCAAATTAAACCCATTGAACATTTGCTTGTTGGCCAAGAGAATCATAATCAGAACAACACTGGAAAAATGGATCAGAAAAGCGATGGAGTTGGGATCAAAATCTACAACAACGCAGTGTACGGGGACCCACATGAAGACGAGTCCGCCAAGTCACCAAAGCCACCTTCTTCTTCCTCACATCCCCTGCCTCTGGTACGACTGAACCCAGACCACATACACGGCAGGAAACGACGTGCCGTTGCGAAGGGGGTCCAGAAGACCTTATCCAAGACCTCCATGCTCGCCAACTTTCTCCCCACGGGCACCCTCCTGACATTCGAAATGGTGCTTCCCGCCATCTACCGCAGCGGCGAGTGCACACGTGTCACCAATATGATGACCCACGTCCTCCTGGGCCTGTGTGCCATGTCATGCTTCTTCTTTCACTTGACAGACAGTTTCCGTGGGCCCGATGGGAAGTTATATTACGGGTTTGTGACTCCAAAAGGGCTGGCGGTGTTCAAACCGGGCCTGCCCGTGGAGGTGCCCAAGGACGAGAGGTACAAACTGGGCCTGACGGAATTCGTTCACGCCGCTATGTCCGTTATGGTGTTTGCCGCTATCGCGTTTTCTGATAGGCGCGTTACGGACTGTTTGTTTCCGGGGCACGAGAAGGAGATGGATGAAGTGATGGAGAGTTTTCCGTTGATGGTGGGGATCGTGTGCAGCGGATTGTTTCTCGTGTTTCCTACTACTCGCTACGGGATTGGATGCGCGGCTTCGTGAATGAAGACAAGGCATAATAATTCAAGAGACATTTGATTAATTAATTAATTCACTAATGTTGTTTGTGTTTTCTTACTTGGTAAGAAAATGATGCTTGTGTCTCTTATATATGTTTGGAATATTGTGATGTAATGGTAAATAGTACTTAGTCAATTATGTATGTAACATTTTGTTGTTGTTTTTTTTATAAAAAAAAATTAGTTTATTGATCGTATTACTGATATAGATGGATCTGATAATATTGCATCTCTTTTTTTTTTGGGTCAAAATTGAAAAAAAATAAAATCATTATTTCAGCAAATTAATGGCATTGTGCCATAATTTCTTTATTTGCAAAAATATTTCATATATATGCTTTGGAAATAACTGCATAATGGTATGAACAGAAAAATTGTCTTAATTTGTTTCAAATTTTCAGTAAACAAATAAATGGAAAAGTTGTTTATAGTCCTTCCACGCAAGCTTTATCGTAAACTCTTTTCAATCTCAATCATCAACAACATTTCCACATTTAAATTGTGAAAAGCACTTCCGATCCACCAAAAGACACTAGAACTTTTCATGCAGTCAAAATCATGTGGCAGAAAGCTCAAGAAGAGTGAAGAAAAAAGCAAAACGGTAGGTAACTGTCAGACCCCACCAAAATTGCACAGAAAAATGAATTCTATATTACATTATATAATTGAATCACATCATTACCACTGAGCTGGTGGTGACTCCACTCATCAATACGCCACCACGTTTTAAATTAATGGAAAAATAACGTAGACTCTAGACTCCGAGACTTGGAATATAAAACCACAAACCAATGAAAAAACAAAAACATAATTATTCTTATCTGTCCGTGCAGAGGCCTGTCAAGAAGCCCAGGCCCACAGACCCGCGCATTTCTGGCACAAGAATCACAGATTCGCAGTAGAGGAAGGACTTGTTTGTGCTCTTAAAATTTCAGCCAATTTGAGCCTCATAAATCCCTCCATGATTTCCGCTTCTTTTGTGGGACCCATCTCAACGACCCTTCCCAACGATTGTTCTCGTGCTCTTGCTTCCCTGTCCATGGTTTCTCTTTCTCCTCTTTCAATTTCACCTCCGATTCTTCCTCATTGTTCAATTGGGTATCGTTCGACTATCATTTCCCCAATTGGGTTTGTTTCTGTTTGAATTTCTCAACTGGGTTCGCTCTATTTTGCGCCGAATCATCTCGTTGTGTTTGGTATATGAGCTCTTGCTAGTTCTCAGAGGCAAATCGTCGAACATTCCCTTATGGCTTCCATTGGGTCTCTGCCTTTTATGATAGAGACCAAGACTGAAAGCTCTTTGCTTCTTCACAGCAATAATAATCGCCAACTCAGATTCCCATTCTTCACGCATCGGCCGGTAAGGTCCATTGAAGTTAGTGGTATCAATGCAGAAGTTGTGGGAATGTGCAGTAGACAGATTAATTGGTGCACAAAAGGGAAGCTTTGGAAGATTGAGCCTCTTAGAGCGACTGGTAAGGTCTCTGTGGAGGGCGAGGACGGTGGCGAGCCAGAAGATGCACTTCAGGCCACCATTGAAAAGAGTAAGAAGGTTCTTGCTATGCAGAGAGACCTACTTCAACAGGTAATTTCAGCCATTACTCTATTTTATAATGAAAATAATCAATTATAGGCCGAAGGTTAATACTTTCTGTCTTCTTAGTAGTTAAGGGGAGTTGAAAGCTTAAAATAAGCAAATTTGTGTTTGTAGATTGCTGAAAGAAGGAAATTGGTGTCTTCTATACAAAGTAGTAGTATAAACCAAGAAGAAGACAAAGCTTCTTTTGAACAAGGGAATGACTTATTTCCAAATGTAGAAAGTTCTTCACCTAGTGGTGACAATACTGTTGAAGGCCAAATTGGTAGCATTGCTTCGAGCAGCTATGGTGATTCAACTGAAGATACGGAGTTAGAAACCGTACCTTCTGCTGTTAGTAGAGGACTTAATAAAATAGAGAAGGATCATGGAGAACCTTTACCACTTAATGAGGCTCCCAGTGAGGTAGAGTCCACTAAGCATGTGAATAAGACTAGTTCCAAGACAGAGTGGTCTGATGCTTTGCCATCTTTTATTTCAAGTACCGCTGAGACGTCTACTCCAATAAATGAAGAGCTTGTAGATCTGAAAGAACCAAGTTTAGAGGAGGTCAATAATTGGGCAACTGATCTTATGAGTGAAGACGTAAAGCCGCCTCCTTTGGCTGGGGCCAATGTCATGAATGTCATATTGGTAGCTGCAGAATGTGCTCCTTGGTCGAAAACAGGTAATGTTCAATAAGCCCATAATGTGTGAAGGCAATATCATTTATAGGGTTGATAATGATCCTTGTATGCATGTAGAGGCTGATAATGAAGAGTTCTTGTAGGTGGGCTTGGAGATGTTGCTGGGGCTTTACCAAAGGCTTTGGCTCGGCGTGGACATAGGGTTATGGTAATTCTTCTTTTTTATAATATTTAAAATTCGAAGTAATTAGAAACCTCTTTCCGAATTTCTTTGTTGAGAAATTTCCTGGAAAATGAACTGGTAATATATTGAAATTTTAGGCATGGGGTTTAAGTGAACTGAAATTTCCAGCATGTGTGTTTAATTGATCTCCCATTTGATTTACAATTCTATGGCTGTTAAAACCCAGAGTTCCTTCCTCTCTCTCTCTCTCTCTCTCTCTCTCTCTCAGGTTGTGGCACCTCGATATGGTGATTATGCAGAACCCCAAAATTCTGGAATTCAGAAACGATATAAAGTTGATGGCCAGGTCTGCAGCATTTGATTGTAACTAATATTCTATCAAGTTCTCAATTAGATAGGTTTGAACTTCTCATTTTTTAACAAATAACTTACTTTGCAGGATCTGGAAGTAGCATATTTCCATGCCTTTATTGATGGCGTAGATTTTGTATTCATTGAATGTCCTATGTTCCGTCACATGGAGCATAATATATATGGAGGAAAGCGTGAGGTAAGAGATGTTTGTTGTCAGTTTAGCTTCAATTGGTTCTCAAGAGGGATAAACAATGTTTTCCTTATAGATGATTTGTTTTTATTTAGATTTATGTTAGATTGCTTTTGCAATGGTAGTGTGGCAGATTTATCATTAGAGACTATCACTGAAGAACCACTACCACATAAAAGAATGACTGTGACTTAGTGGCACCTCCTTCTCCTGAGAACTCTTGTATCTATATCATTTGTACTCCTCGTTAACGAAGATTGCTCCCTATATCATCCATTTGTTTATTATTGCATCAGGATCCCCATGGGCTGGAAGCATACCTGACCAACCCATGATGTGTAAGGTTTGTCCAGATGGGACTTGGATGGGTTTAGTTTCTTAGGTACAAACAAAGTTTGGGCTTCAAAAATAGGGCTTCATCTAGCATTGTAGAATAAATTGATCAAGACTGGGTAAGAATTGATGGGGACTTGCTCATACACGCTGTGATCTTAATTTATTTGTGATTAGAAATGTGAAGGTAAACTAGGGATAGATAACTTAACAAGACAGCCCGCACAAAGCTGAGTCCAGGCATCCTCATTTCCTTTCATGCTGGAAAAATTGAGCCTAAGCTTGGCTGGCTTCTCATTCTTGTTGGTGCTCCTGCTGTGATTCTTGCTTTTAACATAGATGATCCGATGTACCATTAATGTAAATAAATAATCCAAGTTCCTCCTTGCAATGTGGATCACTGTTGTTTACATGCCATTTTAGAGCTGATTGAGTCTTACATTTCTTTGGTTTTATGGTGCAGGACATTTTAAAGCGCATGGTGTTATTCTGCAAGGCAGCTGTTGAGGTACAGTGGCTCAATGCCCCTTTGTATAGAGTCAAATAAGCAAATGCTGTTTTTCAAATCTCAAGCATTACTTACGTGATGGATGTCATATTAATTCTGAAATCAGCATTTTCTCTTCTTGTTTGCTGGAATGTTGAAGTCAGTTCTACCTAAGCTATTTCTTTGTTCTTTTTATCCGCTTAGACGCAATAAAGGCAAAAAAGTTTGTTGCTGCAGGTCCCTTGGCATGTCCCGTGTGGTGGTGTTTGCTATGGCGATGGAAACTTAGTTTTCATTGCAAATGACTGGCATACTGCATTGTTGCCGGTATATTTGAAGGCATATTATCGAGACAATGGCTTAATGACATATACAAGGTCCATCCTTGTAATCCATAACATAGCTCACCAGGTTTGTTCCTTTGATAAAGTTCATTTAACTGAAACTAAGACTCAAGTCATTTTATTGTCTAATGGAAGCTCGAGCTATTTTTCCATCCTTTAGTTTAGAAAGGAAGCTAAAACGTTTTCTATATCATTCGGTTGATCAGTCTTACTGGTTTATATAGAAGAGAGATAATTGACAACAAGGTGCTTAGAAGATTTCATACAACCTAGCTTGACTTAATGTCCGCACTTTGTTGCCAATTGAATTGACATGAAAAGCACTTTGATCATTTTGCTCTTATACTGTATGTTAAAGCATAAACATCCCAAAATGGATAAATTGCAAAGATGATCCAAGATCACTTATTAGAATGGACTTTCAAGCAAAGTCCCTTTTCAAAGGTTTAAAATGTCGTCATAGTATAAAGAATTCTTAGCATTAAAAATTATGAAATTTTAAGAATTAAGTTCATATTTGTTTTTTATCAGGGTCGGGGGCCGGTAGCTGATTTCTCGTATGTTGATCTTCCTGGCCACTACCTGGACCTTTTCAAATTGTATGACCCTGTTGGAGGTGAGCACTTCAATATCTTTGCAGCTGGTCTAAAGACAGCAGACCGTGTGGTTACTGTAAGTCATGGATACGCCTGGGAGGTTAAAACAGTTGAAGGTGGTTGGGGATTACATGGGATCATAAATGAGAATGACTGGAAATTCAAAGGCATTGTTAATGGAATTGATACACAAGAGTGGAACCCACAACTTGATGTTTGCTTGACATCAGACGGTTATGCGAACTACTCCCTGGCGACACTTCAGACTGGCAAGCCTCAGTGTAAGGCAGCTTTACAGAAGGAGATGGGTTTGCCGATCCGTGAGGACGTCCCTGTAATTGGGTTCATTGGGAGGCTGGATCAGCAGAAGGGTGTTGATCTCATAGCAGAGGCAATTCCTTGGATGATGGGTCAGGATGTGCAACTAATCATGTTAGGCTCTGGCCGACCTGACTTGGAACAGATGCTGAGGGAGTTTGAACATCAACACCGAGACAAGGTCAGGGGATGGGTTGGTTTTTCTGTACAAACAGCTCACAGAATAACCGCTGGTGCAGACATTTTGCTCATGCCATCAAGATTTGAGCCGTGTGGACTGAACCAATTATATGCTATGAACTATGGGACAATTCCAGTTGTTCATGCTGTTGGTGGACTGAGAGATACTGTGCAGCCTTTCAATCCATATGATGAGTCGGGACTTGGGTGGACATTTGACAGTGCTGAGGCCGGTAAGTTAATCCATGCATTAGGGAACTGCTTATTGACTTACCGAGAGTATAAGAAGAGTTGGGAAGGAATCCAGAGACGAGGGATGATGCAAGACCTCAGTTGGGACCATGCTGCTCAGAATTATGAGGAGGTTCTTGTGGCTGCAAAGTACCAATGGTGAACCATTGCTGTTTGATGGCTACGATTTTGACCTTTTGCAAGCTCTATCCAAGTATAGTGATATGCCAGTGTTCTGTTAGGAAAAGTTACAACGGAAGTTGTTACTATGTAAATATTGTTCAAAGACTTTTTCTTTTTCTTTTTCTTTTTCTTTTTCTGATCACATGGTTACTCTTTGTACTCAGTCCAGCATGCAAAAGTGGTACATTTTATGGTAGTGAAAGAATGATCATTGTTACGCACTCTTGTTTTTAGTCACTACGGTTTCTTTTACTCTCAGGGTAAAGGGAATTTAAGCCTGGAAAAGATCAAATTTGAACATGCAGATGCTTCAACTTACGTTGCCTCGGCCAATTATCTGATCAATC
Source organism: Prunus avium (assembly GCF_002207925.1). Next base: position 334,993 of record NW_018921639.1, on the reverse strand, counting down.
AAAGACATGCATGACACATTTTTTGATCCCAAGCACTAATCGTGAATTGCTAAAAATCTTATATCATTGGGCATTCGAATTTACAAAAAGACCAAAAAAGAAAACGCATTGTAAATGCGAGGAGGATGAAGAAAAAGAAAATCATCATTTCCATTTCAATTGGCCTCCCCAATTTCATTGATGATTAAAATTCAGACAATTTATCTCAATACACCAGGAATACAAATTAATTTTATTGATTTTATCAATCCCAATAGAAGACTATTAACACTCGCCAACAAATCAATAAGACAGACATCCCCAGTAAACAACTCTAATTGCTTTCTGAAGCATCCAAATATGTCAAACCGTATCTCTCTCCACATCAAACACACTTAGATATTTGTGACTTCTTATGTAAATGAAACTCCCCTGTCCCGATCAAACTGCAGACAGGAACGTGTTGAAAGCAGCCCCGCAAATCCCTTCAACAGACAACCTTCAACCGCACATGGAGATTTGGAAGAATTCAATGGAGTGCTATGTCTAATGGTTTCCATGCAGCCATCTACAGTACTTCCTGTTGTATTGTCCTCCCAGTTTGCTGGTATGTAAGACATCAGCCGACTTCTCTTAATGCTTGCAGGCTTCCAGTCTGCAGGTTGTGCTGTCTGCAGGTTGTGCTGGGAAGAGGGTGGCTGAGGACTCCATTTCATCAATTTGAAGGTCTCCAGTTAACTTCCTCTTCAAACCAGGTAAAATCTTCAAGCCTGCACCACAATATTATTAGGATGAAAGCTTGGGCCTTATGTTTCACTGCCTACTAGTCTGGCATTTGCTAAGGTAGTGAACAATGGGACTGCACTTCCAAGTATACTGATTGACATACCGGGAAGAGGATCATCATATGTGCATGAACCGGATTCTGAATCACCACAGTTACAGTTGAAGTTAGAATTTTCATTAGATCCTGAAACCCTGCAAGACAAAAGATACATAGGAATTATGCCTTCAAAATGAATAACAAAACTGTAGTTTCAATGGTTTTATATCCTTTTCCTAGCAGTTCTCCTGGTATTGTCATAAGTCTGTCTATTAATTCATTTAGGTAGGGCTACCATTATTTAGAGTATATACAGCCTCAAACCGTCACACTCCATCTCCATAAGTTATGGAGAGGAGAAGCCATTTGGCCCAATGGAACAAACATTTCGAGGGTATAGAGATCAAACCTGTACATATGTTCAACAAAGTCATCTATTAAAACAGGCCAAGCTCCTGCAAAGATGATTAAATCAATGAACATTTCATATAGAAACAACAGCTTTTTCCCATAACAAATAACATAAAGTTCTCAACCTCTCATGCAGTCTTCATACAGAACTCGGACCCAAAACAATAATAATAATAATAATAGTAATAACCACAACCATCAGATATAAAATTGTTGGTATATACCTTCAGGATCATACCCTTCCAAATTTTCATGCACACACCGGCTAAAAGCTAAAACTTGCCTCCAGGTATCTTCAGAGATGTTATGTCGCTGATTTTTCTAAGAGGAATACCAAATATTAGTTGCCTTCGAAACACACTTACGCACATTAACCCAAAAAAGACTACATTCTTATACATTGAAATATTGCTTAATATACATGACTTGCATGAGATGCATTCCCATTTCCCAAAGGAAACAAGCTGACATTGACTGTAAAACAACTCCTCAAAATGGCACTGGTAGTTGGGGGGAGGAAAGGTATGCGATATACAATAAAATAAAATAAAAAAGGTACAAAAAATTCCCTTAAAATGGCACATGCAACTATTGGGAGCCATCATTTTGCTTTCAAGAGTATAACTGTAAGCTTCAGCTTGTATATATCAAAACTACATGGCATAGAACAATGAACTTTGGTCTACCCATGGTCATCATTAGTGAAGAAACATTAGTTCTACTTCTACACAATAAATATATCTACCAAAAAGACTAGAAAGCATTGAGTTGTAAGCAACCTCAGAATGTCTGTACCTCAACAAAATCACACCATTGATTCAGTTGTAAGCAACCTCAGAATGTTTGTACCTCAACAAAATCACACCATTGATTCAGCAACCGAAACCTCCCAGCTAATACTAACCTCCATGCAGTAATCGCCTTATTTACAGCTGCAAATAATTCAAGAAAAAAAGAAAGGTAAAGGAGGTTTCATAGAGCTATTCTAGGGAATGAACAGAAACGGCTAAGAATTATTATATTGAGTTTTATAAAGCAAGAAAACTCACTGATATTCTTCTGACCATTTTCACGGCACATAAGGAAAACAAAATCATAGAAGCGCGAGAATTCAGAAAAGTCTACCTGCAAAAGGAGGATTTTTCTTTTGTTAATGGAACGCTCAGGTAGGAACCACAATTTGGCAATAGCATATAAAGCCCTCATTTTTTTTCATGAAGAATTAGACATCACTCATCAATTAACAATAATCTAAACTTCGATGAGTAAATCTTACCACCAAGTCTAGCCGTGACATTAGCTTGAAAACTTCATCAAAAATTGACATCCTGTCAAAGCGGACACTCTACTTTATAAAAATCTGACAATAAAAGGGGAAAAAATGCTCGAATGCTAAAATTAAGTGCCACAATGTTACTTAAAATTGGAAATAAGGTTCTACAGGATGACCACGTCCTCAGGGTGCTCCAAATCATGTTCTGTTGAATAACTGTAGCTTGTATATAGAGATTTATACCTAGGATGTAGTTTCAACTGCACGAGATTTAAGAGCTGAATTAATGCCTCCCTTGAATATTTAGTCATCTGTGATTCATTGTCTCCTCTGTAATCATCCCCATGACCATATCCATTTACTGTCCTGACATCTGCCATTTAACAGTCAGAATTACTACTCTAGACTCACTAATAATCCAAATTGAAACTTTAAAATGACTAGTCATAATTTACATAACAAACAACTCATATCTGATTAAGGAAAAGAAAGCTTTTCTTCCTGCGTGCAGGTAGAGTGTTTGAGGAAGTATATCCAAGGACAAGCTAAATGAAATCAGAAATGCATTTGCTTTATTTTCTAAGATGGTTAAAGATAATCCAAAACCTTTTTTGTGTAGTTCACTGACAGTGACAAATGCAATTAGCTAGCATAAAAAGATTAACTTTCATGCAGTGAGATGAAGCTGATAATTGATCAAAGCCTAGAAGACAAAGGAAGCAAGATATATATAGCCTTTGCACCATATCTATCACAAATCTGGGATTTTTATAGAATGGAATCTCAAACAAGCAGATTGACGTATTAAATTCAGCTCACTACAGGTCTTCACGCGAGCTAAACACTGAAAAGATCAAAGTTTCAGACTGGAATTCCCCTCCACATTTTCTCAGCGATCAAACAGAGAATAATTAACTACCCAACTTCAGTGAGGAAAACATCGCAAAAGTAAAGTGCCCATTTTTACATTTTCTCGCACCAAAAAGAAAACTTTTGACAACCCAGCAGAAAGGAATTAACGGCTTTGTAAACACACCAAAAAAAACTACAAAATATTCAAATTTCATAGCCAAATGAATGAACAACCTTGAGAAAAAGAATTGGCGCTAGTTATGAATTCAGAGCATAAAATCAATGAACAAGAGCGTGAAATGACAATCGGAGAAATAAATATAAGAAAGAGGTAGAGGAAATTACCACAGTATCGGCGATAAATCTCAAATATGTCGAAACGAGCGGACCCGGTTGGATCCATCCAGCTCCGGCGAGCTACGGTTTTCGCTAAGGAGGAGGCGTGGGGATGGCCTCTACTCTCTACACCAACACCAATTTTCAGGTACCGACGCTCTTTTTTTATTATTTATTATTATGTTCTTTCTTGTTGTCAGTGAAGGAGAGAAGAGAGAGGATGTTGTGAACACAGGCTCGCAGTCTCCAAGTGTGGGTAACGTCTCAAATTTCAGCCCAGTGGGTTGAGGTTTTTTACTAACGGTTTAAGTGGACCGGACAACTTGTGTGGGCTTTATATTCTCCTTTTTTTATATAACCGATAATAGGAATGAGGATTTGAGCGTAAAAAGAATTCCGGGCAGGGATTTTTTTTTTTAAACAGTATAGCCGCGCGGCTATACTCGGTATTTACCTATTTTTTTTATAAAAAAAAAATAGTATCGCCGTACGGCTATACTCGGTTTTGCCTTATTTTATTTTAAAAATAGTATAGTAGCGCGGATTTACTACTTTTGACACGTGGTGCCTAATCGCTAGGCAGGTCTTTTTTTAATATATATATATATAAATAGTATAGCTGGCCGGCCATACCCCTTTTTAAAAATAAAATAAAATAAAATAGTATAGCAGCGTGGCTATACTTGGTTTTATTAATGGTATAGCCGATCGGCTATACTCAGGTTTTTCCTATTTTTTTAAAAATAGTATAGTCACGCGGCCATACTTGGTTTTTTCCTTAATTTTTTATTTTTTATAACCCAATTTTTGTTTTTCGATAGAGTAGTTTAGAACATTATCCAATACTATTAGGCCATTACCCGAGTCTCTATTGTACCTTTTTATTTTTTACTTGTCCAGAGTTATTACCCGTATAAATAATTTAGCACTTTCACGTTTAATAATGTATTATACATGTACGTTCGTATTTTTTAATAATACATCCGTGTTGTGCACACGTCTTAAAGACTCGGTTGTAGGAATAAATAATTATTCTTAACTACTTAAACTACAAACCCTTTTTTTTTTTTTTTACAATGTATTCTCTTTTTCTTTTTTTTTTAATCTTTGTTTACTTTTCTTTTCTTTTTCAATAATAATTTTTTTTTGTTCTTGTTTATTTTCATCTAAAAAATTTGTAAACGACCCCATTTAGGGCCAATTAATTTTCTCCAATGCCACTTTTGTATTCCTAGAGTTTGGGAGATGGGCTTTGTCCTTGAGGAAGTAGGAAAATAGCGTGCCTATAAAAACAGGGAATGAGCAACCCTTTAGCCTCAATAAGTAAGCAAGCAAGCGCATTAGAGATTAGACAGTCTCTCGTAATTAATTCGGAAGGTTAAGAACATGAGGACGATGAGGTCCCAAGAACTCACTGCTTTCCATGATTCTGATTATGAACATGTTCGTGCAATCGACCGTGATGATCAGACATCCAGCAACGCTCCTGCATCCGTAGAATTACTGATGGAGGAAGCGTGGACGACCAAGTGGTTGTGGGATGAGCATGAGTGCCACTGCCAGCTGTGCACTATTTGCTTGGAAGGCTTGAGTTATGCTGCTAATTCTGAAGAAGCCAACAGTAAGGAGATGCCTTGTAAGCAAAAGTTTCACTCGTCTTGTATTCGAACCTGGCTCGCTCGGCGTGGTTCTTGCCCGCTCTGCGGGTCCTCTGTTAAGCCTGTCCTGCCCATGAACATGCCTCTTCTTCAACATGGAGAGGAAGAAGATGAGGAGGTCACCGTGTGGATTAACATTGTCAACAAGATGGATAAATTTTGGTTTGGGAAGATCGGTCTATGAAGATTATTTTTCTTAAGCTTTGATTATTATTATTTTTTTTCCAAGAGCTTCGATGTAATTGTTTGTTCATACGTTGATTTAATTTCCAAATAAGTTATTACATTTTGGCACTAAAGATCTTGATATTGCTTTTGTTTTTCTAATTTTTTGGGGTTAAATTTGATATGGCTTATTGGGAGGCCATTACTTGATGTACAAGGACAATCATACTCATGATTGTACCCTTGTTTTGGCATGTTACCAAAGAAAAAAGAGGAATTAGGAGGAAAATTTATTCTGAAGCAAGTCGATTTTGGGAAAGAAAGAAGAAAAAAAGGAATGCTATCACCAGAACTAAAAATATAAAATAAATAAATAAAATGGGCTTAACAACAATTTTCCTAAGCGATGTTGCTTCTATTGATTGACCTTATTCTATGTTTACAATACATATTAAATAGTATAACCCAAAGGCAGAGATATCTCAGAGCAAAGTTTGATCTGCTCGTCAATAAAGTAACTTTGCCATCACCAGTAATTCCCACAAGAACAACTCCCATCCTTGAAATGGTGGAATCTGCTGGCGTCCCTCACTACAATTTCCCGTCCTGTAACCCTAGCAATTAACTTAACTGCAGAATGGCAGTCTCCACAAATGCGATGGCTCTGCACAATTTGCAGCGGCGTCCCATCCGCAGTACTTATCAGTCCATAAGCTATGGCCAGTTTCTCACTGTGGTAAAACGATCTCCGCTCATGTTCATCAACATCAGGAAGTAGATGCTTCTCCTCAGGGATGTAACCGTGTTTTGTAATCCTGATCATCAAGTCATCCATTTTCTGGTAAATCTCTCTTGTTTCGGAATGGCTTTTATCTCCCGAATGGAAAATATGTAAATGTTTCTTAACTTCAATCCAACTGCATGCTGGTAGCATTCTTAAACCCTTTCTTCTTAAAGTCTGAACAACACTAGCAGCCTCCTTCAACTTCCCAGAACTGCTGTATATATTTAAGAGCACAACATAATTACTTAGCTTCTCAGGTTCCATCCCATAAAGTTTTTCTGCTGCAAATTTGCCGAGCTCTAAATTCTCATGGACTCGACAAGCTGTTAGGAGGGCAGCCCACATATTTGCCGTAGGATTAAAGGGAGCACTTCTTATTAGTGCAGAGGCTTCATCTAAAAGCCCCTCTCGACCTAGCAATTCAATCATACAAGCATAATGCATAGCACGAGGCTTAATCTTGTGATCCCTACTCATTGATTCAAAAATCTCCCATCCGCGTTCTGATAAACCTGAATGACTGCAAGCAGACAATACTGCAAGAAAGGTAACATGGTTCGGTACCATTCCTTCCTGAAGCATCTTCTCAAACATCTCAACAGCCTCATCACCCCGACCATGATTACCATATCCAGCAATCAAGGCATTCCAAGATATTACATTCTTGAGGGGCATCTGGTCAAAAACATGACGGGCATCTTCTATCCTTCCCCATTTGCAATAGAAGTCCACAAGTGATGTGTTTGCCACTACATCTAATCCAAAGCCATGACGAACTAGACCTGCATGAGCTTGCTTAGCATGTTCCAATGATGCCAACCTAGCACAGATTCTTATGATCATGGAAAATGTAAAATGGTCCATCCGAACACCAGAATCACGCATGTCATAGTACATACTCAGAGCTTCCTCACTGTAACCATGGAGTGCATAACCTGCTATTATGGAATTCCATCCTACTGTTGTCTTCCGCGGCATCTCATCAAAAACACACTGAGCATCTTCAATATTCCCACACTTGCTGTACATATCGATCAGCGCACAAGATATAAAAATATCAGCACCTAACCCCATCTTCAAACAACAGGAATGAAACTGTCTTCCAGCAAAAACGAGTCCCAAGCCAGCAGATGCCCGAATCATAGTGGCAAATGTGCGTGACCCACCATCAGAAAACTCTTGCCACATAACTAGAAACAACTGGAAGGCGTCCATGAAATCCCCAGAGTCCACAAGGCCCCCAATTATCGTGTTCCAAGAAACCAAGTTCCTCTCAGGCATTTCCTCGAATAGCCTACGCGCATCGATCATCATGCCGCATTTCACATGCATAAGCAACACTCTGTTCCTCATATACTGATCCGGTTCAAACCCATTACTAATCATGTAATTAGTAACCCTCTTCACTCCCCTAATAGATTTCAAACTAATGCAAGCACTCACCAACGCATCGTACGTACTACTAGCCAACTCATAACCACCTTCAAACTCCAAAATTTCAAACAACTCAAATGCTTCTCTGTATCTTTTGTACAAAACCGACTTCTCTATCTGACTACAAAGTCCAGAATTGCGTTTTACGACATGGGTATCTTCCAAAGGCGTTGCTTTTGGTTCGTCAACCTCAATTTTGGAAGGTATGGGCTTTGGGCGTGGCTTCAGCTCTTGTTCCACAGAGGAACACCTAATACGAGGCAATCGGTTCCTCCATTTTCTAATATTAAGCGGAAAGCAGTACCCAGAAAACAAAGATAAAGATCTATGACTGAAAAACTTAGGATCTGAGAAAGATAAATGGAAGCTAGAGGCACTCTGAATCTGATCCAACGCTAAGTTTTGGTACCTTAACAGCGGGATCTCCATGATTGAAAGATGGAACTAAATCAGTAAACAAGAAATGGAGGTGATGAGCAAAGATGGTACCTCGAGAAAGAATAATAGGGCCTCGTTCAAGGTCGAAGAGCGAGACGACGAGAAGTGAGTGAAACGACGATGTTGTGGTTGAGAAGAGAGAAGTGGTTTTGTTCATGGTGGAAAGCAAATTGTTGGGTCCCAAGGGGTAGATGGTTTAGGAGAGAGGATCAGCATTGGGATTTCCGCCGGTGGAGTCGATGCGGGTAGCTCCAAGGTTGTTCAACTTCCAACTTCCAGCTTCAAATCCATGGAGACTTTCAAAGCCCGGACGGTGCGTTTTGCATCCAAACAAATTTTGTATTTTTATGAAGCATCCAACCAATTTTATTTTTGGTTTGTATAGTGATAATTGAACAAACATTTCGTATAAAATCTTTCTTTTTGTTTTCGATTGTTCTTATTTTTGTGACCAAAATGGCAAACACATTACACTTTAGGAGGTGGGATTTTTGGAAATATGGATGTGAATTATGGGTTATTAATTTAAACCTTACAATATGAGTGGACGATAAAATTAATATTCAATAATATTCAATGGATATAATATTAATAAATACATATATGTGTTATAATACAAGTGTTATCATAAATATATGCGTTATAATATAGTGACATGATGGCCACATCGAAGAATTTTTTCACCCGCTCTTCTTGGAAGACAACAAAAGTAAACCGGAAACTAAAGAAAAAGCCTATATGCTGCTAAGGATGCCTCTGATCTTGAGGAAGTGCATCTAGAATCCTGCAAAACTTCCTCAAGATCAGATATCGACAACCTTTACATGTCAAACAATGTAAACTTAAATGCGCACGAAGAGTCCAACAGGTACCGCCACCCACACATGTATGCAGTGCAGGTGAATATGGCAGCACTGCAGAATGTTAAAGTCTCAATCTTTCTTTGAACACCGGAGGAGATGCCAAAGAATTAAGTAACCCCAATGGCATAATGATCTTGATAATACATTGTCAATTGAAAATGAATTAAATAGTTCATGGCATTGAAAAAGCAAGGGGCTTAGAAGTATTTACAATGTGGTCTTAATGTCCTCAAACACTCCACTGGGAGATCTGGAAAAAGATATACCATGTGAAAGTAATCTTCACAGATGTCCTAAGCTTGTCATCTGATCAGTAGCTTCCATGCCTTCTTGTGTGTGTATACACGAGCTATAAGACTGATTTCTTTATAATAAAGTTAAAGCTAACCCTGAAGCAGAGTAGATTACTCGGATAAAGCAAACCAAGTAAACTATGCAGTTTGGTGCGAAGATGAGTAGACAAAACATATAATACCACACATGCAGTCCCAATCAGATGTTAGTTCCTTTGGGAAACCACATTTGAGTTTACCTCATGGATCAAACTGGAACAGCTGCTTTTTATGCCTAAACCAGGTGTCCAGGTTACTCTCATCTGGCAAAAAATGAATGAAAAAGTTTCCTGCTTTTATAAGTTTACAACCAAGCAAGTTCTGAGTTTCAACCCCTAACCAATCGCTAATCGAAGAACGATTTACTGAACTTGGACAAACACATTACTCTGAATTTTTCGTTTTCAGGGTCAGGACATAGCAATTGGATTGTGAATAGTGTGGAGAAACCATTGAAGACAAACTTACTTCATAGAAGAATCATATCCTATAAAGGGAAAGAAAAAGAACGGAATAACAGCAGCAATGGAGAACCAAATGAAAATTTCAGATTCAACAAAAGAAGGTTCTTAAAAAAAAACATATAACCAACGGAAAGGAAATTAAATAAGGGATTGTTATATATTCCCCACTATAATCAAGGGTATATAATCCTTACAACTTATTCCATGAGCTAGGCTTATTTAAAGACAATATTGTTCCGAGAAGACAGCCAATAGAAAGGCACTCTTCTCTGCATTATGACTACTCCTGTACTCATAATTTTTCCTCCCTATGGTTTGATAACCACATTTATGCTACTTCTTGATCTTTTTAAGCTTCTTCGGTCCCGGAACTTCCAATCTACCAACAGAACACCCACACCTTGCCCGAAAGACGAGCACTGCTCTGCCATTAGGAGGGGCCATCTTCTTCAGTTCGGCTTCCAATTCGCGGTGGTGATCGCGAGGCAATTCGAATAGGCCCTTCTTAACTCCATCCTTAACCACTGAAGCTGAATTCTTCACGCACTCCTCTGTCTCCAACTGAATATCGAATTCAGCGGCCTTTCGAAGGCCCTTGCAATTGGGATTGCCACATTTCCTACTGGTACAGGCCAACAGAGCCCAAGCAGCCAATGCTGCACAACAAATGCTAAGTCCCATACATCCATAAACCAAAGGAGCTTGAGAAACCTCCTCCCTTAGCACATACATAATAATTCCAACGATTTCAATGGTCTTAACAGAAATAATCTTCACATATGGGAATAGCAAATACCCGAAAGCACCAACCACAGCAATAAACAACACAACATCAATTGCAGCCGATCGAGATCGATGACAAGCCGGTATCTTTGAGCAATTTGGAGAATTGGGTATCTTTCTGCTCCTGTGTACATGATTGGTTTGCTTCGATTTGGCACCTGGGTCGGTTAAACTCATAGAATCAGCCATGGGAGTAGGTTGGTCAACGGAGTTGCAGACCGAGATTGAGCTATGGAAATATACCATTTCAAATTGAACCCGGAATTTTGAATACCAATCCAATCAGCAAAATCAGATCAAACCGACCAATCTAGACTGCAAAAACAGATCGGCCCACCTCGCGAAAAATCAAAACGAATAAGCAGAAAATTCGATTACACCTGAAGATCGGAGAACTCGTCGGTGCATCCAAATCAAAACCAAAAATCTTCCTATTTTGACATCTCAAATTCAAGCATCCGATTCAATCAAAGAGCTGAGAACTTGAGAGATCAATATAGGTAAATAGAAAACGGATTAAGAGAATCTGGCAGTGGGGTTGAGGCAAGGCCGGCTTGAAAGGTTGTAAAAGCAGAGGAAGCAGAGCGGACAAGGAAGAGTCATTTACTGGTGTTAATATTATCACATTTTTCTTCCGCTATGAACTAGTAAAACTATGAGGAAGCTCTCTCTCTCTCTTCTCCTTCCTTCGTAATTGTTCATGTAGGCAAGTGAGATGGTTGGTTCGTTTATACACGCTACGGAAATGGAAATCCCAAGCGACACGTTGTGTAAGGATTACGTGGGCTACTTCTCAGATGGGCTTGAAATTTTGCCGGTGGAAATAAAAGGAAATAAAAAACTACCACAATGATGTCTGCATGATTTTGTGGGGCAGTTCAATGGGCTTGGCCCACTGTTCCTTATTTTACTTATTATTTTTTTCTTTTTTTGAATTTTACCTCTTGGTTACTTTGATCAAGGGAGAGACCAAGTCACCCCCAATCACGAATTAATGGAAAAAAAAAAAACAAGTTTTGGTGACTAATTTGTCCTCTTATCCTCACACTTATTATCTCTAATAACATAACATGTTAAATTGTTAGACAATATAATATTATCATTTTTCAAATAATCTTGATATTGCATCAAATTAATTATGTTTTTAACTTTAAGTTGGAAATTTTATACATGCCTAAATGAGATGGAAGAAAGACCCTTTCGGGAGCTTGTTTCGTGACAGTTGTCTAAATTAATAAGTCAAATTATCGCATTTATAACTTCATCAAATAACAATTAGCATATTAATCTCAGCTAATTAAAATTGTCAAATTCAGGTCGAGCCACTAAACGGGCCCTTAGGTTGGTTTGGTTAATATCTTAAAACAAAGATAGTGATTAGATTGTCTACCCAAGGAAGGAAGGAGATGTTGTAGAGAGCCTTCCTTGTAGGGTAATATCTCAAACAAGTGATAACAAAAAGGAAACAACAACGAAATGAGGAATTTTGACTTGCCATCACTACCAAATGGAAACGTTTACGCGTTTGGCTTGGCATAATGGTGGGAGTGGAAATTGCCAAAAACATTTGGTTGCATAAGCACCAAGGAAGGTAGTGGCATATTTTTCAACCAAATGGATCCATGAGCCGTGTTGGCATTAAGATTTAGTGCTTCACCTTTGACGAAAAGTCATGTTACCAGTCAACCTTAATGCTCAAAGAAAAAGGAAAAATTCAAACGCCATGATAATTATGTGAAAAATACCCAGGAATTTTAAAACCACATTATTTTTACCCGAACTGGTAAACCGTAAATGTGGCAGAGCATAAACCAGGTGGAGGTGAGGTAATTTTTCTCTATTTGAGGGTCACAGTCATCCAAGCAAAGCCCAAATGCTTTATTTAGCGTGGCCCAATTATGGACAAAACTACAAAAGAAGCCCAATAAACACCTCAATTTAATGTCGACAAAGAAAACAATAAATCTATGTTGAATAGTAGGATTTAACTTATCTCCTTGTCCTTTCTCAATGTTCTCATCTTCAACTTATCTTATTCTTTCTCCTTTTTCCTTAAAAAAGGTTCCTAACAAACATAAGTTAAGCGTATTGGCCAAAACAGTGGGCAAGTCCCTTTACATCCATATTGACACTATATTCATTTACCATAAATTTGCTAGAAATCCAAAATTTCAATTTACACCTTATGTCTTCCTTATATTTAGTGGACTCACTACATAATTATGTGTACCAATGACAACACTTGGTTTATTATTATGTTTTGTTTAGTACAAGTAAAAGTCTAAATTAAGGGGGAGGGAGATTTCTCACACACACACACACACAACTATAATGCTATGGGAATTCGAACTTGAGGCCTCTAATTTGCAAGTCAATGTCCTTTTTTTGTTTTTTTTGGGTCTAAACCACGAGGTGGTCCTAGATGGGCCACAATTATGGGTGGCACCTTTAAGCCTTAACCACAACTCAGACTAATCCCCGCTCACACAGGGTCGGCCCATAAGGTGTAAAGTGCTGGCCAAAGTGGTGACTCCATACGAGAGCAGGGATTGAACCCCTAACCTCTCTTAAGGAATGAGAGTGCCGAACTACTCACACCAACCACCTTGGTTGTCAATGTCCTTTTTGAGTACAAGCGATACTACATCTTTTTTAATATCATAAGAAATTACATAATTATGTGTACCAACCACAACACTTCAATGAGCCTTATAATTGAAGATAGTAATAATAAAAATCAGCATAAATACACCAAAAGAAAAAAGACGAATAAACAAATAAATTTTAAATATTTTAGGCCAAAGTAAAATATTAAGCTTATATATGGCAGTCCTCTTAACGATAATAAAAGAACAATTTAACAATATGTCAACATAAAAAATAATTAAAAAAATCAACAACCATTCGATATTCAAAATGTTTACATTATATTTATCTACAGCTATGGGCTATATGAGAAAATAAAATGTGAAATTTTTACTCACTGCTTTAATGAAAGATGTACCTTCATCATCATTTTTAACATTTGACATGTATTTATGGGCATAATCATGGTTCTATAAATACCAAAAAAGAAAAAAAGTTAATTATGCTTATGTCAATGAACACGTGTTGAGATTGTAATAAGCGTATACATTAAGTTAAAGTGGTGAGAAAAATATTTTCAAAATAAAAAAAATATACTCCTGATATTGCGGGGAACACATGGCAGCAAGAGAGAAGATGCCCCCCTTGGATGGGAAATCCACAGCCAGTAGAAGCAGATTCTTTAGGTGCTTGGCTCCAAGAGACGCTTCACCCGTAAACTAGACTGGACACGTGTGCTCAAACTAGTGGGACTGGTCTGGTTGGCGTAAGGTGACTTTTTCACTTTACTTTTTGAGGTGGGGCCTACTAAAAGTATGGTATGACTTGGCACTTTTGATCTACTTTTTTCTGCCTAATTGCTTTTTATTTCGGAGACCTGGTTTTCTACGCCCAATTTATGCGACCACTGCAAAAGAGCGCAGAAACTCGGTCTTTTTAAAATAAATATATAGACTTTACGCTATCATTTCTCATAAATTGAGCAATTTATTTATCTAAAATATGGAGGATATAAATTTATATAGAAAACTATATATTTGTCTAATTTTACACTCCATATATGAACTTTTTGGAGTTATATCCTGAAAAAGAGTAGTGATAATTAATCTAACTACACCGACCTCAAACACGAAATATGGGATCCTGATGCCATAAATCTATGTGTTGGACATCCAAACGTGAGCCCTAAGGTCGAGTTGAATCCTTAAACCAAACACGAAAATAACATAATTTAATGAATCTAGTACAATCCCCAGAGTAGCAACAATGCTTTTTAATCTACACGGATGTTTTCTAAATATGAATTATTTCGATTTGTATGGCGCGAAATGGCGCCTAAATAACTGACGCTAGCAAAATTGTTTAAATTTTGATGAGTCAGCAGCGGCCGAGGAATTGGCAATGGTTAGGGGAGATTGTAAAAAGGGTGAGATGCTGACTAAGGATTCGAAGACTTAATGCGGAAATTGGATCCAACTTTGTGACTTTTAAACCAAACAAAGCCCAAGAATGTGTAGTAGCAGATGGGAAGGGGGCAAAAGGGAAAGACAGAAAAAACAGAATCAAAAATCTTTCCAAGGCCACAAGTGAACTTGTGGCTCAGAATTGCTTTGGTTGATGACGTGGCACAGCACCTGCATAGACAGCTGAGGAAAACGCACAATCAACCACGACGACGACGCACACTCTCTCACATATACAACGCAACGTGTCAGATCTCTCGTCGATTTCTCTCTCTCTCTCTCTCTAAGTTTTCGAATCGATTTTTTATGAAAAGATAAAGAAAAAACGAAAGCGTAGCAAAAATGTCGGAGGCAAAGGACCCAGCGATCAAGCTTTTCGGGAAGACGATTCCGGTGCCGGAGGTCCCTTTAAGCTCCGGCGAATCAGTCGAAGCTCCGGAACCGGATCCATCTTCTGGAACCCTCGTTGAGGATACTGTCGATCAGGACCATGCCTCTTCCTCCAACTCTTCGCCTGAAGTCAATACCAACGGAGACAGGGAAGAGAAAGAGGTCAATAACCATAAGGTATGAAATTTGGGTAACCCTAAATTTTCATCTTTAGTCTCTGCCATTGTTTGGAAACTCAAATGGATTAATGGGTTGCTTTGTTTTGTGCTTGCTTGGAGGCTTTTGTTGACTTTTTTATATGCTGCTACGGTTTTGCTTTTGGGTCTTTCTGGGATTCTTTTCAATTGTGGAGCTTTTGCTTGAAGATGTGCATCTTGTTCATGCTTTTGGAACATATTGGTTGCTTTGATTTTCTTCTTTGGGGGTCTTAGATGGGTTCTTAATCTTATTAGCTACCAAGTTTTACATAGAAGCATGCATACCAGACCGTTTTTCTTTTATTTCTTTGGAGATTGCTGTTCCTTATCCTTATGGAATAAGATTATTCAAGCAATTATTTTTTTCTCATGTCTTGTGTGGTAGTGGTTAATCAAGCAAGCAGCTTCCTCATGTAGTGCTCAACTTCATTAGAAATTTTGCTATTTCAAATGGGTTTGCTTTCCGCTTGCTGGATATTTGGTTTCTTATGAAATTGTAATTGAGCTTTTACGTTATCTTTCTGAATTGATGGGTTTTCGTTCTGATTTTTGGCAATTTGGGGTTAGGTCTCTACTTTTAGCCTGTCTGCTTCCAAGATTTTTTGTGGCTAAGGCGCTACTTGGATGAGATATAAATATCTGGTGCTGCTTTACTCAGTACATAGTGACTTAGATCTTTGAACGTGCTACACAGATTTTTAAAGAAAGCTGCTACTGCTTTTGATGGTTGAGTCCTCCCTTTGTTTGGCCGCATTCATTTAGGCTCTACATGTTTACAAGATATTGGTTCTTATTCCTTTCCCTCGTATTATAGATAATAGTACTTCAAATCTAAATGTTTCTCTAAAGATGCCATTAACCCCTCATCTCCAAATTCATTGAAACTGCTTTGAAATGAAGGCGATGAGACCATTGTGTCAAAAAATAAAATTAAAAAGGTTTAATATCATATGGAAAGGCAAGTCCTGGGGAACCTTTCTGGTGTGTTCTTTCCTAAGCCTTGGAATTTGATTTTTAACATAGCCATGCAATATGTAGTCTTTTTTTTTTTTATTTGCCATTGCAATAGGTAGTCTAACTGTAATTGTTTCAGTCGGTTCAGCAGTAAGAGTATAGTTTTTTATCTTGTAATAACATAAAAAACATAAGTATGAATGCAATAATCTTTTTATTGGGGTATCATATCTTAACAGTACTTAGTTTTGAAACTCATATTCCCAATTAAATTTTTGGTCAATTCAGGACACTTTGGGAGAAAAACCAATGCAGACTAAACAGGAAGATGGAATCCCACCTTTATCTTCGGAAGAGGTAACAAATCCAGATGCAGCATCCAGAGTAGGTGTGAACCCTAAATCACCTGTTGAGAAGGAGAATGCTACAGTAAAAGATTTGAAGACTGAAGAAGAACAGAGTGAGACAAGTAATTCACAAGAAAAGACCCTGAAGAAACCAGATAAAATACTTCCATGCCCCCGCTGTAATAGCATGGATACCAAGTTCTGTTACTACAATAATTACAACGTCAACCAACCCCGACACTTCTGCAAGAACTGCCAGAGATATTGGACAGCTGGTGGGACCATGAGGAATGTGCCTGTGGGTGCGGGACGTCGTAAGAATAAGAATTCTGCTTCTCACTATCGCCACATAACTGTCTCTGAAGCTTTGCCGAATGCTCAAACTGATGTTCTGAATGGAGTTCACCATCCTTCAGTAAAATCTAATGGTACTGTCCTAACATTTTGCGGGGATGCGCCCCTTTGCGAATCAATGGCTTCTGTCCTTCACCTTGCTGATAAAAATATACAGAACGGTACGCATAATGGATTTCAGAAACCTGAAGGATTAAGGATTCCAGCTTCTTATGGAAGTGGAGTAAATGGAGATGATCATTCGAATAGATCTACAGTGACAGATTCAAATTCAAAGGATGAGGCATGCAAAACTGGGTCACAAGAGCAGGTTATGCAGAGTTATCAGGGCTTCCCACCACAAATACCATGCTTTCCTGGGGCGCCTTGGCCGTACCCCTGGAACTCTGCCCAATGGAGCTCTCCAGTAACACCACCTGCTTTCTGCCCTCCAGGTTTTCCTATGCCCTACTACCCTGCAGCAGCTTATTGGGGTTGTGCTGTGCAAGGCGCTTGGAATATCCCTTGGCTTCCACTGCCATCATCTCCAAACCACTCTGCTCCAAGTTCTGGTCCTAACTCTCCAACCTTGGGAAAACATTCGAGGGATGAGAGCACTGTGAAACAAAATAACTCTGAGGAAGAGGAGGCACCAAAAGAAAAGAGTGCTGAGAGATGCCTTTGGATTCCAAAGACATTGAGGATTGATGACCCGGGAGAAGCTGCAAGAAGCTCTATATGGGCAACACTGGGGATTAAGAATGATAAGGCTGATTCACTTAGCGGCGGGGGACTCTTTAAGGCCTTCCAACCAAAGGGTGATCAAAAGAATCACCTGACCGAAGCTTCTCCGGTCTTACAAGCCAATCCAGCAGCATTATCTAGGTCACTCAATTTCCAAGAGAGCTCATAAAATTGGTAGCTTACAAATTTGTAGTTTGTTTCAAGTGGTGCATACAATTCAGGAATGCTCAACTGCTCCATACAATGCGACACCACCTTTCTAATCCCAGAGTTCTTGTTGATTAACCAGCCTCAGCCGCAAAATCAAATGTCAAAGCTGTCAATAGAGGAAGACGAGAGGATTGTCCATCCTTTTTCTCTTAGGAGCTGAGCCATCTTACTTTAGCTGGAATAGCCACTGATTTTTCCCCTCCGAGTGCTATTATGAATATTTGCATTTTGTTTTCAGTTAGATGGTTTGCTGAGTTCTTGTACATATATTTACATGTAAAATTGAGAACTAGAAGAGTTGAGGTTTGTGTAGCAAAATCCCAGATGTACTTAAATAACTTGGGGATTCAAATGACACTTTCTGTTCATTTGTGCTTTTTCAATTAAAGATTGAGTCTTTTGGTCTAATGTCCACTTAAATACCACAGTTGATATGCTACTCTTACTAAGGTATAGTCAAGTTCCTGTGGCTACTGATTTCTGATTTGGATTATTTTTCAAGCTTTATAAGCATGGAAAACACTGTAGACCCACCACCACGTCTGTAGATGGACATCAATTGAAGCACGAAAGAGCAAGTACATTTCACTTTCCATTCGACAGAATTCAAACCAAAAAGCAGTAAAAGCTGGAAAGTTGATCATACAGTTTGGGCCTTTCCTTTTTCCATTTATTAATGGTTGCTTTTTCCTTTGTGTTGCTTTTTTCATGTTCATCTTTTGATGCCATTGCCATCAGCAAAAGAAGTTCCATCTTTGAATGCAATATAGAAAAGCAAAGGAAAGCAGATTTCATGAATAACTAACAAACCATATTGTTGGATTTGTACTTGGGAAGTAATTTTTGTCACGTTTTATTGATTAGGCAGTAAAAGACATTAAGATCATGTACCAAAATCCGAGTGATACGATACTTTGTGGTATTTCTATTGGAGAAATGTTGGCCACCAGTTTTGGATGGCTCGAGTTGGCTGGTCTCGGGGCCCAAATTCCAATGCATGTGAAGAAGCCATGGAGCCTCTTTTGTTCCTCTCTTTCCTGGATTTTGTCTTGTCATTTTATTAATTGCATAAAGGGAAATCTGCTTGAAGTTGGGGGGTCAATTTGAGCCAATACAAACCCAACTAGACAGTCGGTGGAGTTTATTGAAGGTATGCATCGTTAAATTCTGGCCTCTCAATAATTTGATGCATTGCATGGTTTTGATTGGTCCTTGTGAAGAAGCCCTTTAATCAAATTCAAACATAATGAATCTCCAATGTTGTGGTTCTCCTAATCTGATGCTAAACTAGTTCCGAAACCCTGTAGGATTTCTTTCTTTTTAATTGGAAAACTTTGTGATCAGTCCAAACTCGGTATGCAAGAGAACTAGGGGAACCAATATAATAGCCACTTCATATATATCTGAAATAAATAATATTTTCTGGCCGTAGTTTAGACTATCACTCGTATTCGAAATAAATAATTAATGTCAAATTGCACCATAACCTTTATCAAAATTAATAGGCTCCTACTATAATTAACAAAGAGAACCAAAACCCAATATCGATTTCATCATTTTCTCTGAAAAAAACAGATTTGGTTTGACAAATTTTCACATTATTAAATTAGGGTTAGCTTTACAGTAGATCATTGGGATTTGAGACTTAAAAGGTCAACCCATCTGCAAGTAATTTAGGGTTCCCGGTTTCTTTCCAACCAAGTCATTAAGCTAATACATATATATATATATATATATATATATATATATATATATATAGAGAGAGAGAGAGGGAGAGAGTGCATATTAACTGTCATCCATTAGTAATAATTAAAAGAGAAGTTCTCTTTTGCTGTTCCCTCCCATGGTGTAATTAGGCTTCCCTAATCATTCATGCTCTCCACGCCCTTCTGTCTCCTTTCAGTATTCAGTGGGCAAAACAAATCAGATCAATGAGGAAATTCGAAATTGTAACTATCTGTGACTTTCTAGTCAACAGTGGAACTGACTGATTATCAAACAATAAAACAGAAGAACTGGCAAAATAATGGCTAGACAAATATAGAAGGTCCATTATGTACCCAGGCTTTTTTCTGAAATGGAAGGAATAAAGAAATAGCACGTGACAGGTTCATCAGAGGGAACGGGAAGCTTCACTTTGCCTGAAAAGCAAGAAATACAGAGTTTTTATTAGTGAGAAAACCAATGGCTTGGCTTCCACCTTTTTTATACACCATTTGTTTGTTTGTTAGGCAGATTAAAGAAAGTGAAAGGCTTAAAAGAACAAAGAAGAAACCTTGGCAACTGAGCTGGAGAGTTTAAAATTTTGGAAGGCAGGCAGCATTAGTGTGCGCTAACACGTGTGAACTAAATTGACCCATAATTAATCCACATGCAATCACTACATTGTGGTAGTCATTATCAGCTCTGTTTTTAACTATTGCTTATTTGGAAAATGCTTAACACAATAACAATATCGATCGACATCATATTGAGATAATATCGATATAATTGAACCATTTATACAACTTGAAAATACATAAATTAATCTACACTTTCTTCACTAGCTTTACCTCGAAGCAAAAAAAAAAAAGTCAACTTTAATGAGGGATGAATAATAATTGAACAGTCTCTAAACAAGAGTTCAAAACCACTAACATGCATAAAAGGCAATTAGAAGATCCCATTGATTAGGAAAATATAATTCCAATTAGAAAAAGAATTTTTTATTTTTATTGATAAAAGCATTTGGCTTATTATGATTATTATTATCCGCACTTACGCGCCTGTGAGAGATTTTTTTTTAAAAAAATAAAAATTTATTTTAAAATTAAAAAAGATAATGGGTAGTTGTGTTTCATAAAAATAGGCCATTATCTGATTTTTCTTTTAATTTTGATTTTTTTAAATATGAAAAAGTGTGAATTTACCATATTATCCTCGTTTAATTAATAATTTCTATTCTTAATATTTACATTAACCAAGGATATTTTCTGGTATTTTGAATGTTTCACCATTCTCTGCCTTTTGCTTTATATATATAGATTATTATTATTATTAAGAAGAGTAGAGAAAAAAAAGTGTAATGGGTAACAGTTGGGGGATATTGAATTTTCTCTTATCTGCATCACTGAAAGTATCCTCTCTATAAAATCTGATATTTTCCTCTTCTTTTTTCAGGCGCTATATATAATCTGGTGTCAGGTGGTTGAGTATAAATAGGATTCTTGAAACAATCAACTCTTTACACTTTTATCCGGGGCCTTCGGCTCTTATCTTTACAGCAAAATCTGTTTTGTTTTCAACTTATAATTACGCCATTTAACTTGTTATCAGATCTGAAGCTTAAGGAAGGCGGTTTCCTAGAAACTCAAAAGTCCCAGCCTTTCAGCAGCTCTCAAATCTCATCAAACCCCACCTCATATTCAGATTCTGAGAGCTACCCGTTTCCCATAATTGTGTAGGAAATTATGGGTCGTCCTTGGTTTTTAAGATTTTTCATAGTTTCTTGCCTTCTGGCTCTCTGTTTCTCTCATGGTAAGCATTACACTGTAACATCACTACTGTTTTATTGCACCATTTCCTGTTTTTGAATTCCCAATAACCAATTCTGACTTTGATTTATTTGTTTCTTTCTTTAAGGATTTGGGAGAAACCTGATGGGGACTATTGATCTTGAAGATTTTTCAGTTCTAGTGTCAAAGGTATATTCTTTTTCCCTTCAGTTGCGTTGGGTTTTTTTTTTTCTTCTTTTCTTTTTGTGGCCCAGTAATCAATTTTCTGTTCGTTTACCAGGAGACGCATGGAAAACCCAGGAAAATGATCACAGTGATGGATTATGCAGATCCAGAGCCAAATGTTAACCCCAGAACAGGGTATATCTTTACCCCTCCTCCGCAGCCCAACTAAAATGACCAATTTGCTGCAAGGAAATAAAGTCATGTCGGTTTTCATTTCACTTTCTTACTTTCACCTTTATGGTGAAATATGAAGCATTTTTAGTTCAGGTTCTTCGTCCAGTGTATTTATGTTGCATTTCTCTCTCTCTCTCTCTCTCTCTCTCTCTCTCTCTCTCTCTCTCTAATATTGTAGTTCTGAATGGTAATTACTGATTATCAAATTTTTTTTTTCAGCATTATGACAATATGTTTTTTGTGAGTTGCATAGAATTATATGTCAGATGTTCTTTAAATACCTGGTTTTGTGAGTTACTAGCTTATTTTACCTACAACGGCATTTGAAGCTAATTGAAATTTGATTGAAGTAAAGCTCTTTCTGGTTGAAACTGCTACTTGTAGTGTATTTGAACAATGATTCAATTTTACCTTCCATGCTGATAATGATGAATGGCCTCAACGTGATCGACAATATAAAAATAGTTGACCTTGCCACATGGAAGGGACCCATAACGAGGATATTTGACAACATGGGCACCATTTACTTTGAGTTTGAGGTGTGATAAAGAAATAATAAGAAGTGTGCACGACCCTACCTGATCGAAAAACAGGGCCTACACTTAGCAGAATCTGTCTACAAAAGAGAAATGCTATAAAGCAAAAGTAATTTGTTCATGATTTCATTCAAAAGTGTTATTTACACCCTTTGGCTTTTCCATCGACAATGATCTTGGAGCTGACCACTTGAATTTGAACTTGAATATCAAAACTGTAAAATCTTCGCAGACAAATTCCGCAATCTTTTGGTTTTAAGGGTGGATCCAACACTTCAAAAAGAAGAGGTGGTTTTTGACAAAACGATATTCTAAACTACCCTTATGTACGGGATGGAGATCGAATGACTTTAGTTGCAAGAGAACATACACACTTCTTTGCGTATCTATGATATGTTATGGCTACTAGCTACATTTGTGTTTGGATGATCTGCCAATCCTATGAGTATAATTATTTGACAAAATGGGCTTGAAAATTGCCGGAGCGGAAAGAGTTTGCTTATTTGTTTGTGATTGGGTTTGGGCTTTCAAGGCCCATGATAATATCATCGAGTGTTTATGGACTTTCTGTAGGAACCCAATGCAACTAGTGGGCCAGGCCTAGGCCCATCATGAAAAGGCGGCTTAAACAAACACAACCCTACCCTACGTGTAAGTTTACAACTACTGGACAACCCTTCTCGCACGCAAGAATCAATAACGTGTGTGGAATGTGGAACGACCAATATGGGAAAGGCTTGAAACTTCAAATCTCAGGGGTACACTCAATGACAATTTCCTCAGCTTTTACCAAGCAAATAAAGAAGCTTGGCTAAAGAATTAGGCAACTTGGAATTTTCCTAAAAAGTCCACAATTGACTGTTAGCATATATATTTGCTTTCCCCAGCAGACAGACATAAAATATGCAGAAAAAGACTATGCCCACTTTGGCAATGCATACAATAATATGAAAAAAATCAGTGCATGGGAAATGAATTGCAATAGTGGGCCAAGAAGAGCAGCCCCACTATCAAATCTTACTTTCTACGAAACTCACTTTCAGATCTTTTTTTTCTTTTTGTTTTGTTTTTCATTGATTTTTAAGCAGTCAGCAGCCGGCAGATTCCCAGCACAATTTCCACATAAACCAAAATGAAAGAGCCAGGGAAAGGCAGGCCAGCCTGACCCCACCACATTTCCTCCAACAAAACAATGAAACTTCCTCTTAAGATTCTAAGAAATGGTTCAGGTGGTGACCATTTCTTCATCTACTTTCAACCATTTCTCCTAAAGACCTGTGGCAGGCACAGGCAGTTCACAAGCACCTTCCCCAACTTTGGGGCTTGACCAGTTTGGTGGCTTCAAATACAAGACTAAATCTTGGCCTATATAAAACACCACCCTCATCTCTCCATACATCAAACCTTTAATGTAAAAACATTCTTTCATCTCTTCCAGCTCTATCACATAGCATAGACTTGAGAATTCTAACTTGGCTTCTTAGTGGAAATATCAACATTCATGTTCAGCCTCTACTACTCTATTACAATGGAGAAGACATCATCATCAACTAACTACAATACATCCTCACTATTTCTTTTGCTTGATGCAATCTTTTTACACACAATTTCTAGTAGCACTCAGAAGTTATTTTCGAGATTTCAGTCTACTCTCCAATCCCAACAAAACTGTGGCAACTCAAAGATTTTGGATGTGAAGAACTTGGATTCTGAGTTGAGGAAGCCGGAGCTGATCTGCAAAAGGAAAGATGATGAAAACTTGAGCAGAGATGATGTGAAGATGGTGATGGGAAACTTGGGAATTTTTTGCAGACCAGAAAGTGAGGAACTACCAGAGTCGTTCAGTTCCAATGAACTTGCAGGGCTGTTTGATGAGAAGGAGCCAAGCTTGGGGGAAGTAAAGGAAGCTTTTGATGTGTTTGATGAGAACAGAGATGGGTTTATCGATGCAAGGGAGTTGCAGAGAGTTCTCTGTATATTGGGCTTAAAGGAAGGATCAAAGCTAGAAGACTGCCAAAAAATGATCAGGACATTCGACGAAAACAGAGATGGAAGGATAGAGTTCAGTGAATTCGTGAAGTTCATGGAGGCCAGCTTTTGCTGATTCATTTTTTTCTTCTATCATGCATTTCTGTTTTGTCTTTTAAGACGTCTTCTCACAATAATTACTAATGACAAATTTGAATGCATATCTTATTCTCTCCTAAAAAATGGAACCAAATACTGGACGCCAAACTACCTTCCCACCCTGTTAGCTTCAGCCATTTTCTATCCAGTAGTTTCAACAGACTACTTGGTCTCTCTGTATGTTTCATTACAAATATATTTTTTCGTTTGAGGAACGCCCTCAAATGTAACTACTCAAAAAATTGCACTGGAGATATTACCCCGCTACTACTATTTGAAATTATCTTGCATTAAAAAGAAAGCAAATCCTGCAATTAAGTGAATGATTTCTTTACAGCTGGCTGAGGAACAGTTATATCCAGTCTTTCCAAAGAAACACGCTTCAATACAGAAAAATGAATTTTAAACATGCTAAATCAAGCATGCCCATACTGTATTACTAGCTGAGAAAAGTTGACGTACATCATCAGATACCATATCAAAAAGAACAAAAGAACCAACTTCTGAGAGCTGCTATACAAGAAACTTTGATGCTGTCTTGATAGACTAGAGTATACAACATAAGCTGACAGGCAATAAAATACAACAAAGTAGCTGAGCTCCAAGTTTGATCGATAGTTAGTAGAGTGAAGAAAAATTAGTCCCCGCTCTATATTCTGAAACTGCCTTTACATTAGACTTGATTTTGCATTGGACTCTAGGAGCAAAATCAGGTGATTAAATAAAGCCTCTCTGCTGGATGTCTTAACCTGAAAGGTAGAAACTCATTCAAAGTCCACTTAACCATCAACAAAAACTGAAATAGGAGTATGATAAGCTGTTTAATATACTTACACAGCATGAACCTCTGCACAGCATGCTCAGCATGGCTGCCATGGAGGCTTATACGGCTATGACCCATAAGATGTAAGTTCCTTCTCTGGAAATCCACTTTATTAAAACTGTCATCATTATCACCAGTAATCTGCACAAGAGCATTTACCATCCTGAAATTGATGGAATCGATTGGCATCTCTAACAATTATCAACCTGTTTGTGACCTTTGAAATAAGTTTCACAGCAGCATGGCAATCATCACATATCCTGAGGTTCTTAATAACACGAATGGGCGCTTCTGTAGGTGTTTTCATGAGGGCGTATGCTATTGCAAGCTTCTCGCTGTGATAACTAAGATAATCTTCCTTTTGCTCATCCTCCACATCATGTAGCACTGCAGCAATATCTGGCACGTATCCCAATAGTTTAATCTTTGCCAACAATTCCCCAACTTTTTCATGTATCTGACTGGACTCTGGGTGTATGTTATCATCCGAAACAAAGATATGGGTAGTATTTCTTATCTCTACCCAGCTCACCCCAGGTTCTTTCTTGATATTCTTTTCCCTCATCAATTTCCGGATCTGCACAACTCGATCCCACCTCTTTGCCTTGGCATACATATTTGACAATAGTGTATATGTTCCCACATCATTAGGGTCCATTTGCACAACAACCTCTGCTACTCGCTTACCTAAGCCATAACTTTTATGTACATGACAAGCATTGAGCAAACTTCGCCAGGCAACAATGTCCCACTTGACTGGCATAGTCCTCATATATTTCTCAGCTTGATCAAGTTGTCCAGCCCTACTGAGGAGCCCTACAATACAAGTATGATGCTCTAGTCCGGGTTCAATGCCAATCTGTTTCATTAGCTGGTTCAAATAGTAGAATCCTTCTTGCACCAGACCCAAATGAGCACAAGCCGAGAGAACACCAACAAAAGTAATATTGTTAGGACGCTCTCCTGCTTCCAACATATCTTGAAACACATTCAGCGCTTCCTTACCAAGCCCATGATGGGAAAATCCAGATATCATTGCATTCCAGGTAACAGCGTCTCGAGATGTCATATCCAAGAACACGTCATTTGCTGCTTGAATGTTGCCACACTTTGAATACATATTGACCAAAGCATTCCCCACAATGGCATGGTCTTTGAAACCCGACTTCTCAACACTGGCATGCAATAGATCTCCATGTCTTAGTGCAGACAAACCTGCACATGAGTTAAGCAAGACAGCAAAAGTATATTCATTTGGAAGAATATCTTCAAATTCCATCTGTGACAATAGACCTAATGCTTCCTCAAAGTACCCATTTTGGAAATAAGCGGCCATGATTGCAGTCCAGGAGACTATGTTCTGAGTTTGCAAGCCATCAAAAACTTTCAATGCATTCAAAACCTTACCACATTTCCCATACATGTCAATCATTGCACTACTTAGAAAGACATCACAGTCGATATCTGTCTTCAACAGTTGGCTGTGAACTTGCAGACCCAATATCAAATCTTTAAGATGGGCACAAACGCCAAAAATGGTAATATATGTAACATTGTCCCAAGCCTTGCACTGACCTATCATCATATCCAAAATATCCATTGCTTCCTTCACATGCCCATGTTCTAAGAGCCCATTTACAACCGAATTATACGAAAGAATATCATCACCTGGCACAGTGTTCAGAACCCTCATAGCCGCTTCCACTTCTGAACAACTTGAATACATGTGAACTAGTGCATTCTTAACATACTGATAAGACAACAATCCAGACTTCAATACATAGCCATGGCACTGCTTTCCCTCTTCAACTCTCCCACTGCCAGAACAAGAAGAAAGAACAGTCGCAAAAACAAATTCATTCGGGCACAAATTATCCACAGATACCATAGTCTTGAACAAGCCAAGAACTTCCAAGGCCAGCCCTTTATGTAAATAGCCAGCCATCAAGGCAGTCCAAGATACCACATTTCTCTTGGGCATATATTCAAACAAATGGCGGGCAGTTGTAATTCGGTCACATTTTGCATATAAGTTGATGAGAGAGTTAGCATGAAATATGTCAAGGAATTTAGAAGTTTCACTGGAAATGATGAGATGGGCATGGACTGTTTTGCCTAACCGTAGGTTCTTAGTATCAGCTGCCTTTTTCAAAAGCTTGATGGGGTCCTCGATAGAACCGGGTATGACCTTCGGTTTGAATAGAAACGGTACGTGATAGTTTCTTGGGACTTTTATACTGGGCATTGCTATAACGCTGTGCCTCCACCAATGTAGTTGCCAAAGCAATGACTTTTATTGGATTCGGCTTCTTTTTCCCTTTCTGAGAATATTGGGTTGTGCCATAAATATGTAGTGTAACGCAAACATTTTATGGGCTTAGGCCCCTAAAGTTGAGCCCAAGATAAAGCTTGGGTCAACTAGAAGTCCTGTCAAAAATCAATGTGAAGCAGCAAACGAGGGCCACAAAGACAAGAAATATTTCCATATTCCCGTTTCATTGCACTTCTTTTTATGTCTCTTTTCTCCTCCTATAGGTGACATGAGGAGAGCAATGAAACGGAGGCAGGGAAGTTTTTATTCACCAAAAGTTGCAAGGAGAATAGATATAGAGAAAAAGGGGCAATGAAACGGGAATAGAGAAGTTTTACTTCACCGAGAGTTACATATTCCTGGCATTAATGAAAACTATTTGCGCCATACACGTCATGCAACCAACCAGCTGGCTGACTCACACCATTTGATGAAATGAAAGCATTAGATTTAGGTGCCCTTTTACTCTCACGCACCATGAGTCCAAAAGGGCCTACAAATTAATCATTAGTGCACTCATTCATTATCCAAAACCAGAAGGAAAGGGAAAATTCTTGGATCTTTTCCTTCGAACTAGCAAACTGTACTTACATGCCAATCATTCTTTAACCTGTGCGCATAAATTTTACTTTTTGTATTTTTAATGAGTTATGTTTGCCTATGTATCAAACCAAAATAAAACTAAAAACCAACTGCTCCAAATCAAACCCTAAAGTCACTGCAGCCTATGGGAGAGTTGAAATTAGCTGGCAGCAACCCTTCAGTTCATTGCATCCTCTAACATGGTGACAATGCAACCACCAAAATTCCAAGAGCTTCGAGCTTGATGTCAATTTGGTTGTCATGACTTTATATCACATTTTAGCTCTGCATTCTGCATGCAGCTTGGCTACACGTCAATGTGGTTGTGACTTTGATGTGAATCTGATATAACTTTTCCATTCTTCTTATTTACATAATTAGGGCTCATTTGATAAACATTTCAATTTTAGTTTTTAGTTTTTATATTTTGTGCTAGAGTATAGAGGAAAAAGATGGAGAATGGGAGTGAAAAATAGAGTGGAGATGATGGGAGGGAGGAGTAACAAAAGTGAAAATAAAAACTAAAAACTAAAAGGCTTTTTATCACAAATGGTCCTTGACGTTTACAAAATTATCACGAATGGTCCCTGAGGTTTTTTTGTGACATTAACAGTCCTTAACATTACGGTTTTTTTTATCATAAATAGTCTCTGCCATTAGAAATTCTGTTAAGTGTGACGTGGAAGATAAGTAGAGCCTGCATATCCAATTACATTGTGACATGTGGATGAAAAAAAAATAATAAATAATTTTTTTAATGAAAATTCCTTTTTTTTTTCTGCAACTTTTCATCCCCCTTCCTCTATTTCGTCTCTTTTCCCCTTTGCCCTTACTTTCCACCAGGTACCCCCCTCTGCTCTCCCTTTCTTCTCCCTGTCCTCTCCTTCTACCTTTGTTTTTTCCTCTGCCCCCTCTCTCCCTCTCTCCTCCATGTCCTCTCCTTCTCGCTCTGTTTTTTTCTTGGCCATTGCCACCCACAAAAAAAGAAAGATATACAGTGGTAGAGAAAATATATAGTTATAAAACTATATCTTTGTGGTGGGTTGCGGGTGGGCATGGGTTGATCTGGGTGTAGAGGCAAGAAAAAAACAGAGGGAGAGCACAGGGAGGAGCGCGGGCAGAGGGAAAGAGAGAGAGAGGCTAAATGGATTTTCATAAAAAAAGTCTGCTCCTAGAAATGGTCAATGTTCCTGAGCCACAGTTTTCCATTTAGATATGGAACTTAGGATCATAGGAGGGAAACCCTTTCAATACCACTTTAGCTTCTCTAGCATGGGAGATGACTAAACTAGGCATTCAAGAACCATAACCTTTTCTAGGAACAGATTTTATGATTATAGAATAGGCATTTATAATCCTCCTTCCATACAAAGAGTCTATGAGCCCTTCAGCTAGTTTCCTCTCAATTTTTTCTACATATCATTTCTATATCAAGATAAAATTGATTCGCGTACTCTGAAGTTTCTTAGGGTTTTATTTGTTTATTTGTTTTTATCAACCTGAATTGTAATAGCATGTTCAATGGGACCACAATGCTGTCTGCAAATTGAAACAGAGGGAAAGGGAGAGGGAGAGCACAGGGAGGAGAGAGGGCAGAGGGAAAGAGAGAGAGAGAGAGAGGCTAAATGAATTTTCATAACAATTTATTTATTTAATCCACATGTCACTATGTGATTGGACATATGGGCTCCACTTATCTTTCACATCAGACTCTTAACAGAATTTCTAACGGCATGGATTATTTGTGATAAAAAGCCCTAATGTTAAGGACTATATTAATGTCACAAAAAAACCTCAAGGACCATTCGTGATAATTTCGTAAACATTAAGAACCATTTGTGATAAAAAGCCAAACTGAAATCTATTTGAAATTGTCATTTTCAAGTTTTTGTTTATCTCATCCTCACTCTCATTTTCTCTAGCACAAAAAATGAAAAATGAAATGGTTATCAAATGGGCCCTAAGGTGTTCAAAATTAGCATCAAACGGTGCATTATGTTAGATTTAGATTTTAGAGAAATAAGTCTATCCATTTCATCAACTAAGAATAAAGCCATGTAAGTTGGCACCAAACAGATTTTCAGGGGAAGAAAAAAGACAAAAGACACAAAGAAAAAAGGGAGTTTTCATATCATGGATCGAAATATGTTTCTAGTGTCGGTGCCCATCCCCAAAATTATTCATCACTTTTACCTAACTGGGTTAAATTCCCTGTCCCGTAAAGCGTTTTTCAACCACTCAGGTCTATGGCTATGGTTTGATTGAGAGTAGAGAGTCAAGCGACACCATGTTCTATTGCATTCGTACTTTGTTGTTTTTAATAGTTGAATGTTTGGGGTTCATTCTGATAATTACAGGTGGTGTTCTGCAACAGCACCAAAAATATTTCACTATCTGCATTAAAGATGAATGATACAAGACAAAGAAAATATGTACACTGCTCTTTTGGGGTTTGGTTGTGGTGGGTCAGCTGATGTAAATCACAAGAACGCATAAGTTAACGACTTTAATCTGTCACCAACGTTATTAAATTTTCCCACTAAAACGTTATGTGTATCTACACCTAGAAATGAAAGTGCAAACTGGAATACAAGCAATAAGTTAAGTAAGCTTCCGATTTTGTAACCGGAGTTTAGCATAATAAGTTGGTGCCTTTAGTATTATTGTATCTCGAATGTAATAAAAAGGAGCATAAGCAGGTTTATTGACATTACACAAGCAATTAGCAAACATACCTTCTGCCATATAGCATTTGCTAGTAACTAGTAAAAACACACCTCTTCTATTCAATATTCATAACTTCATGAAATTAACAGCGGGTGGTAAAATTCCACTGCCAAACTGCCTTAAGAAACATAATATCTCTCTCTCTCTCTAGCAGATATGGCCATCAGGCTTCAGAACAATCCCGGCCATGAACTGCAAAAACTCACAATCTATCACAATCTATTACTTCAAAGTAAACCCTTTTTCATTTTGACCCTTATATTCTTCCAACAATTATAGCTATTAGCTACACTCCATTCTTCCTCCTCAGAATTACTTCAGCTTTTTGTCTGCAGATAGTAAACTTACCACATATAACTCAACGAAGTGGAAAACTAAAGAAGCTTCATTAAGCACACACAGACAGATAATTAATTGATTAATTAATTAATAGAGAAACTGTCTCCCAGTATATGTCTGCCCAAATGACCAATTAGGAGGGGCAACGTTATATGAAACCAATCTGCGGCCATCACTGGTTGTCACAAGAAAAGAGAGGCTCTGTCCATTTAGGTATGAGTTGCTCTGCCAGTTTTGCCCCCAGTTTCTTGACATTAGTTGCCACCGGGTCCTAGAGCCCTTGATGGCCACAGACTGCACATCTCCAGCCCCACCAACGTTTGTCACAAGCACTAAGTTGAAGTAAGAATGGCCATTCACTGTGAACCTTATGCCTCCTCTTCTCTTGCATCTCACCCTGCAAAACACATAATCATTATACTAATTAAGCCTTAATTAGCATTTTAAACCTAATTATTAGAGAACTCTTTTTCTTTTTCTTTTTTGGCCAAAATTAGGAAGGGGGAGGGGGATTTTCTCATACACGTTGTGCCATGGGGTTCGAACATGAGATCACTATCTGCAACTACAAGTCAAGGCCTTTTTCCACTGGACTAGACCTCGTTGGTATTATTAGAGACATAAGATTTGGCTTACCTTCTGTATGATACAGGGACAACTCCAGCTCTGTATTGAGCAATGCGCAGGAAGACAGGCTCAGAGAGATCAAAGTGCTGCTGTGGAGGATCACACCAGCCACCTGGGGGGCAAAAGTTTGTGGCTGTGACCACAATGACGCCAGGGAGGCACCATTGTGGGTCATTTACACACCTGATCTCATAGCATGCCCCACAGCTCAAGCCATTGTTGAACAATGCAGTGCTTAGTGCTGCTGTGTTAGTCCCATAGCCCTGGCTGTAAAGGTTCCCATAGCCACAAGCCCCACCTATAAAAAAAAATTGCATGTCCAAATATAATAAGTAGAAGGGAACAGAATGAAAGTTCTAATCTTTTTGCAGCAAAGGTGCTTGTCACCTATACCGTAAGTTAAATAAGAAAGGAAAAAAATCATAAAGCTAAGCATACCCATTGTGCCTGAAGCATCACCACCTCCATAAAAGGTTGCATGAGCATTGGACCAGCCCCCATAGTACCCATTGACAGAGGAGACAACTGAGAGAAACCCAAGTAGAAGAATCCCCAAAAAAGCCATTTTTCCTGCACAAAGACATGTGAAGTTTGTGAGCTCTTTTAGGCATTCCTAGCAATATTTTATAGAAGAACTCTTTGTCTCGCTATGACTATGAGTAAGTAGCTAGTACAGTAGTGTACTATACATGTAATGTTTTTATGTTCATGTTTATGAGAGAAAAAGGGAATTAGGAGAAAGAGAGAAAGAGAGTTATTACAATTAGGAAATGATGAAGTTTGAAAGCAAGCAAGCAGAAGTGAGGAAATGAAATGAAGAGGGAGGAGGGTTTGATTGTTTGAACTTTGAAGAAGAATAAATAGAAGTCGGTCAACATCACATCTGAAATGACAACCTGACAATTTTGAGCTGTTGGGACCAAGCAACTGCGCTAAGTGGTTTTGGGACTCTCATGATCTGTTAGTAGAATCAATGCAGTATTTTCGACTGAGAGCGGTTTTAAAGGATGAAACCGCGTGGTTTTTTCAAGTTTCCCATTTGGCAATTGCCACAAATTTGTGGCAGAGTAACTTTGGCTCTCTCAACTGCTCAAGTGGAAAATATGTCTCTCAGACTCATCCATGTGAAGACAGAGATACTGATAATGGTAAATTTTAGGAGCTGCTCATATTTATTCTTCTTTATTGCCATGATGGAATTTATTTACTGCACAACTTATTAATTCAATTCAAACCAGTGCTTGGAGTTGTCTGTAACTTCAATCTTTTATTTTATGTACTGTCTGCAAAGCTGGAGGTATGTCTTCAAAGTTTCCATGTCTGCATCAAGGGTGCCTTGCTGTCGATTCATTTTGTATCTAAATCTCTAAACCATAAGATTTGCTAATAAATGTCATTCATGCATGACCAAACATTGATGGGAAAACACCACATGCATAATGTTTCATCTTATTATCTCTGGTTTGGGGAAAGATAAGCTTTCATTTATTACATACCAAACATATATAAATCTACTTTTTTTCTGCTCTTGTTTCTGAAAAATATGTAGTCTTGTAATGAACGACTTAGGGCTAACCAGCACAATATTGTCTGTTTCCACTATGTAGGGACAACCATTTTGCAAAGTGGTCATGTGGGTTTTTACCTTTATGTCCAGAACTTTATTCTGCACATCTGCACCTTGATTTGATGTCAAGTTCATAAAGAGTTGAAACCTTGTCAAGTTGTAGAGGTGAAAACAGCGTATCTTTGGACGAAATTTGGTGGGCCTTGTAATGCCTTAAAGTCTTCATCTCTCATCTCAGGAGTGACCTTATTATCAGATAACACTGATTGTTGGAAATTAAAGCAAAACATTAAGGTCGAGCTGTGGAATTCAAATCTGTTTGCAAGGCAGGCTGAGGAGAGAAATTCTCATGCTATTATTGTTACAAGAAAGTTCTGTTTTTCAGGCAGAGGCCAAAGGTTTCATCAATTTCATTGTCAAAATTACGAAGACAGATGTTAGCGTCTGTCTGCAACACTCAGCATATATTAAAATGGTGAGGGCCTTGCTTTTTTCTGGATATTTGGACACTTGGTTTCTGAGCCATGTTGAAGAGTTTTGCAAATTAAGCCATTGCAAGCCTGACAGACCATGGCCTAATTAATCACCTAAACAAGTGTTATTATCACAAGTATGCATCATTTTCAACATAAACTGGACTCAGAAAACAGAGCTTTATAGAGAGTGACATGATTTTGACATTAAACTGTTGCTTGATGCAGATAGTGCATGCTTCCGTAATCCGTATATACTTGCGCACATGCATCTGCGTTTTGAGTGGCATGTGATGGCAATTATATCTATCGTTTGGGTTCCTATTGAATGTGACGTAAACCATAATACATATCCATGTGTGTGATGTTATGGGAATGTTATTGTGGCAGTATTTCATGCATTTTAACATATTTACATTACAATGCGTGATTGGTTTGAAACATAGTTACAGTGACATTTTCAGTGACCCTGCTAAGTATATGCAGAGATTACACTCCTAAATTAAGTCATCAAGTTAGACCACACATAATTGGTCATTACCCTCCTAAGCACAGCTAAAACAGTCGAACATGTCCAGAAAATTCGTTGCTGCAATTAATTAATGTTTGTCTCCCTCAGACCGGCCTATCACATATGAATGCCGGGGTGAAATCGATAAATAAACATCAAGCGTGTATGTTCTATGTTCTCCTTCATCATCTTTCATTTTCGTCCATAAAACCCACTTATACTAATGGATGCTCTCAACCAACTCATAGCATTGATTATCCCATACCCCATTCTCTGTCATAGTTT
This sequence comes from Prunus avium, assembly GCF_002207925.1. The sequence continues at coordinate 300,373 of NW_018921639.1, read as the reverse complement.
TTAGTCAATTTCTTTCTCAAGGTTGTTATTCTTAATTGCTCAAATTTCATCCGTAAACCATAATAAAGATTCGAGTTTTGACAGACTAATTATTTAGTTTAATAGTATTTTTCTTTCCAATATTTGAAGTTTTCTAAGTTCGAATCTCACGAAAAATATCCGAGCTTCAAACTAGTGACTGATTAACTGTGATGCTTTAGCAAACTCAGGAAATTATGGAGTTCTAATTAGGGTTCTAGTGGCATATATAACATCACCAGCCAACATGGAGAAACCATATTTCTGTTCTGAGGCAATATTAACTGCATAATACAGTATAATTGGGAGGATGTGATATATGTACGTGAAAGAAGTTTTCTTATTTCTAGTTGATTTGGTGGGCAATGAAATGAAACTATACAGACAACAACCACCTAACGGACAGCAGGATATGTATGCATGTTTAAGAAATTAAAGAAATATGGTACTTCGAATTGAAAGTTGTGGGCCTTTGATGCATGATTTTTTCTTAAAACTATTTACTACAATCTGATAAATATGAGGGACAATCAATTAAGGAAGAGTTCTCTGGAGTGAAAATTTACATAGGTCAGCAGATTACAATTAGAAGAGTGAAATTTCTTTCTTATTTTCTTAGAGGGCTTCTAACTATGTGTAGCTAGTTCTATAAAAATAAATAATTATAATAATAATAAACTACTTTCTTTTTTGGCCGAAGTTAGTAAGGGGATGGAGAAACTCACACACGAGTAACATAGAGATTTGAACCCAGAATCACTTGAGAGAGCATAAAAAACTTGAATCAATCCAACTAACACCTCATTGGTTAATAAAAAACTGCTGTGTAGCTAGTAATGGGGATTGAGAATTTGCAATATACATAAATTAATGACTCTTAACTCTACAATATTATTAGTAAGGATTTGGCATGTTGATGAGCAAAAAATGCACTACCGACATAGACAGAGGCACGTTTTCTTTCTACTTTTTTCTTCGAACATGCAATGCAATTAAAGAAAATGACATCCATGGAAAGGGTCACCTCACCACTCACAGCGAATTGGTTAGCACTTAGCACTCCCAAGTCGTCCCAGCCAGCTTTATATATATATAATATATACCACTCACTCTTGATGTGGTTTTCCTTATTTCATCGTGAAATTGTGCACAAAATCCGTAAGATCTCTCTGATTTTCACTGACATTTCTGAATTTGTGCATAAATTTATTTTGATAGAGCCATATGCTCTGCTGACTTAATGCTAATATCTGCCTCTCTGATCCAATTCATGCTCACTGGGTTTTGATTAATGTTGGCATATCTCGAGGCATGCGGATAAGAAATATTTGAGATATCGTGGAAAAGGGGAAAAAATCAAATAGTAATGAGAATTTTGAGACATATGATGCATGATTAATTGTGATTAGATTTTAAATAAATGAGTCTCAAATTCAATCAAGTTGAAATCTCTCATTTGCATTTGAACTAGCTTAGTTTGTTTGGTGAGTTCGATTATGTAGTTAGAATTAAGTTGGATTAGATTATGTCTAATTCTACCAAGTGTAATAGCACATTTCAATTAATCCAATCCCTTAATCATGTGGTGTCAAAAACATCATTGGATTAATATTATCTGTTTCAATTCAATGTAATCCAATGCAACCTCATAATCCAAAAACATGGCCTAATTAAGGCCTCGTTTGGGAGTGATTTTGGATATGTCAAAAAGCACTTTTATGGAGAATCTCTTCTCTATATAATCACTTTTAAGTGATTTTAAGCGATTTAATGGAGAAGCACATACGAGCTGCTTCTCCCCAGAGTCACTTAAAATCACTTAAAGTGATTATATAGAGAAGCATGAGGGATGTGCTACTTCCCAGAAGTGATTCTGGCCTATCTAGAATCACTCTCAAACAATTTATAAGACAGGTTCACTTTCGGATGTTGAAATTCCAGAGCTCAGAGCTTAGAGCTCCATCCAGGGTCTCTAGTCCTACCGTGCTGGTTGAAGAGTTGAACCCTGTTTGTTTGTTACAGGGCCCCTTTACTTTACAACCTCTTGTTTTAGACCAAGTAGGCCAAACACAGAATTGAATTAACTTTTCATTTCAGGCTTTTGCAGTCTAGTGACTAATGGTATGGCAGTGGACAAAAGCCAAGCCCTATGAATAGATTTTCACTTGGGTCCTCCTTGATTGACTAGTACCAAGAAAAAGAAAAGAGAAAAGGAAAATACAATGCCCAATTGCCAATTGTGATTGTGTACTTGAGTTGGGTGATTGAGCTCAAGCGGATGCAATAACATGTGCCTTGAAAGATTTTAGTTAAGCTCAAAACAATACATATTTCGTATTCAAACTAAGATCACAAGATCAGATTTCCAATCAAAGCAGGGCAGTACCGAGTTTAAAACACTGAAAATTGAATTTCGGGTTTTAAAATCTTTTGACGTCCAGACGCATTCCCAACGAAAAAACAAAAATATGAGACTGGCAATAACCAGCATTCGTTTAAAGAAAAGAAAGGAAAAGGCATCTTATTGGCCATAGTAGGATGGTGAGGCACCAGGAGGTCCAACTCCTGGAGGTGAAGCACCACCCCCAGGTCGCAAGTTGGGCGGACCACCTGGCTGAGATATTCCCCTAGAAGCCATACTGGAGGAAGTAGTTGGGCCTGTTTGGAGAGGTGAAGAACCCGGCGGCATTGCTGCAGAGGAATATACTGGACCTGAGGACGCATGAAATGTTTGACCAGGAAATGTGCTCGGAACTGAAACAAATGTTGATCTGCCCGCCTGCATGGCTGGATCCCATGATGGCCCTTGCCCTGGAGGCCCTTGGGCCTGCATAGAAGCTGCACCACTGAACTCATTCCCATGGTACATCGGAGCAGCCTGGGGATTCTGCCAAGCTGCTGGGGCAGCAGGGTAACCAGAAACTTGCTGCGCCGCAAGCAAACTAGCTTCTGGGATTGTATAATCTCTACTTTTGTCACTAAAAGCCTGCAAATAAGAATAAATACAAACCCTTAAACCCTCATCCAAGATTTCTTAGGCATGAATTCATATAATCAGATAGGAAACTAGGTGTCAAGAAGCATACATTTAAGGACCAAATCGTTTTTCGACCAAGAACAGATCCACTTTTTCTTCTATGGATGTCTTTACATTTTCTGTCTTATTTTTATTCTCATGAACAGTTTAACCCAAAAGCACATATTTATACCTTTACATTGAGATCAGTATGACGAGAGTATGATAGATGAAGCTTACAATAGCCACCATCATATATGCAGTGTCCCTCTAAAGCTTCCCTTGCAACTGCTGCGGTATTGACATCTGAAAATAACAACTCACAAATCAATGACAGCCAAATTCTCACAGATCCATGAAAAATCAATAGGTTATATAGAGAGGGTAAATACCAGGGTATTGAACCAATGCCTGTGTTTGACCATTCTTCTCAAATATAGCAATTTTCTGGACAGTGCCAAATGCAGAAAATACCTATAACATATAAAGCAGCATCATATATATATATATATATAACATCTTATTAAATTGAGCACTTAAAATGCACAAAAGTTATAAATCCTAACCGTGTGAAGAACATCCACAGTGACAGCATACTGCATATTTTCGATTGAAGCAAGAAGCACATTACTCTCAAGTTCTTTCTTCTTTCCATCAGGACCTACAGCAGGCTGGAGATAGCAGCTAATTAGAGCAATGTTTGGCTTAGGTAGTAATACTCAACACTACATATTATAGTAATGTTCTAAAAGCCCAGAGCATACCTGCATAATTCCCTCTATTGCAGTAGGATTTACAGGAAGGTACGGATTTGTATAGTCCCTGCAGAATCAATGCAAATCAAAATCATACACATTATGCAACAATTACATGCACAAACTGATGTGAGAGTCTAACAAACTGTCTCAAAATAGAAACACATCCATAAACACACGTCCAATAGAAATTAATGTAAAATTCAAGTAAAAGCAAGGAGTATTTTCTAGTTATTACAATAAATTATCGTGAGAATCGTTAAAACAACATTTGCACTATGCATCTAGTCATGTATGTCTCAGCTAATGTCAAGCAGAAACTTTTTCCAAAACCAATCATGTAGTATAAATAAATGTAAGTGTGCAAATACATGACACTGAAAATATGCTGAACGAGAAGCCATCCCAACAGGGAAGAACAAATTGTATGAAACGAACACACAATAACAATGTATAGTGTGTAATAGTGTAAAATGAGCAACTCTAACTATAATGGAATTAATAAATACATTAAGCCACTATATAAGATCAAGGAATTACTAAATGGTCATGACAACACATCTGTGTTCTGGCTACCAGGCTTCACTAACCCCTAGATGACAAAAAGCACATGCACCCATTAGCACTTGATATAACATGCAATAAAATCAGCTAAAGAGTTTAGCAATAAACACATTGAGACGCATAAGAACAAAGCCAAAAAGAAAAACGAAAACAGAATATTGACCTATTGGGTCTGTTGATTACCTGCTTCGGTGAGACTGGAACTTGATGTTCAAATCAGTGTGTGCGGAATATGAAATACGTAAGTGGCACGAACCAACATGCTCTGGAAGCAAATACCTGATTGTAAAGCATCGGGTTTCAAAAATTAGAAACACTACACACTATTCCAAATGTACTGAACTCAATGAGGAAGAGGAAAAGATGGTGGGGATGGGGGAACATATGGACAGTACATGCCTGGGTATACTTCTTCCATCCAAGGCATTCCTTGCTGAAGATGCAGTTTCAGCATCATTGAACTGAATCAATGCCTGCAAAATTAAAACAAAAGGATAAAAATGACATATCTAAAGTACATGTTGTATGCATCACAAAGAAAGATCCAATACAGACCTGGAAGCCTGCTGCTTTTTCAAACGTAGCAATCTTGTGCACAAAGCCAAAAGCAGAAAACACCTGAAAAATGTTTCAGTTCATCATTAACATATCATATGGATACAAAAAAAGAAACAAGACAACAGCAGAAACCCTCCCGGACGAAAATATTATGGGACAACAAAAAAATTCCAAACAGATGAGTTATAAGTGCAGAATGACACCTGTGCATATATGCGTGACCTTAGAAAGGAGTATGACGTACATGATAATAATTCCAAACTGCTTCCAACAAAAGAATTTAAATAAGAGACATCACCATCTGTGATTCAACTGATTTCAATAAAAAGGACAAAACGAAAATCTGCTTTACACAAATTCAATTTGAAAGTTTATCCAGAATCCCATGACTTAGAAAACAAGCCAGCAATTCATGCTTCTCTAGACATGGATCAGCTAGGTTTAGACAAGGTTTTTGCAATATATATTATATACAAGACAGGGCCAATATGTAACAACTGTGGGTCAAAAGCACTTACCAAGTGAATAACATCGATGCTCACATCGCCAGCTTCAACACCCTCAATGGTGACCAACAAGACATTTCCGGGAACATCTCCAGGACTTTTGTTGTTGACGATTTCGTGTCTATTTGAATACTGAATGTAAACAGTCTTACCACGGACCTGTGCAGGCTCTGAGGATGAAGCATAATATGAAACCATATTTATGGCCTGGTTTAGGTCAGCCTGAAAAGTAATTATTGCCTTCATCAACATATAGCAAGAAATCGAGATAGATATGCTCGCACCCAATTATTTATTTTCAAATATCTAACCAATTTCAGCTGAATTAATGTCTACAACAACACAAATGAGAAATAAGATGACACTTCCGATCAAATGGTTATCATAAATTCTGGAAAATTTTAATGCGATAATGAAATTGGAATGACGAAAAGTAAGAGTCAATTACAAATTCGACGAAAGCTTGGTTGCGGTTGGCTCCAACATTGCACTTGGTGTTGACGATCTTGCCAAACGGCTTGCAGAGCTCGATGAGCTCCTCTTCGGCGCACTCCCATGGCAGGTTCCGGAGGTGGAGCACCTTAGACGGGGTCTGCGTGTACCGAAACTGCGGCGTCCCCGAGGTCGACATAGCGCCGAGATTGGGTGGCCAATATTTGGGATTGGGGGTTAGGGTTTGGGTTCGACACTTGAGAGAGATTGGGTATTTGGTCGCCGAGAAATTGTTTGAGATTTTATGTCAAAATGTGGGTTTGGGGAGAAATGATATGAAGGTGGGGTTAGGCCTTTGGCTCGATGGGATTGGGTGGGAAGTGGGACGTGATGAGGATTTTATTGATAATTGAAGGGTAAATCTGTCTGCTTCAGACTTATTTCTTTGGTTGCGATACGCGTCATTGTTTGTTTGTCCTCGTGACACCCCTTTTTTTTGGGGGGAGAAAAGGCTCTTTTTTTTTTTTTTTTTTTTTTGTCTGAACCACGAGGTGGTTCTGGATGGGCCCCAACTATGGGTGGCACCTTTAAGCCTTAACCACAATCCAGATTAATCTCTACTCATACCGGGTCGGCCCGTAATGGGTAAAGTGCTGGCCAAAGTGGTGGCTCCATACGAGAGCAGGGATCGAACCCATGACCTCTTTTAAGGAATGAGAGTGCCGAACCACTCACATCAAGTACCTTGGTTAAAGGCTTTTTTTTTTAATGAGGCGCAACTTACAAAGTTTTTTTTATTTAATTATTTATAATTGTATTTTTTTAGATGTACATCTTTTATTAGGGGACTTACAAAAAAATTTAGATTTTTAACAAGGGTTAATGACCTAAATGGTCCTCAAACTATTACCTCAATATCATTTTGGTCCACGAACTAAAATTTTCAATTCAAACGTCCTTAAACTTTTTATTTTGTACCAAGATGGTCTATCCGTCAAAGTCTATTTATTATTCCGTGAAATCGAGGGACAAAATCGTATTTTTAAGTGAGTATCCTCCTGAGCACCATTGGAACCACAACTTCGTCCAACAGTGAGGCGGCGAAAGGTTGAAGGAGGTGACTGGTGCCGAGGGGTTGGGGTTGGGGAGCTGCGGGGGATGGGGATTGAGGGATTTGGGAGTAGGGTAGGCAGGTAGCTAGGTTAGTTTTAGTTACTAATTCTGTTTAGAGTTAAGTATAACTCTATAAATTGTAACAATTGTGAAGAAATTCCATAAAAGGTTTTTCTTTTCATTCATCTTCTTCTTCATTTTCTTCATCATCATGTTCGTTTCTTTTTTATCGGATACTCGCAAGACACAGGCGCCAGAGGCATAATCGGAAGCATTAAGGTTTGTTATTGTGCTTAATTTCTTTTCTTCTTTATTTATAAATAAAATAAATTGAATTTGATTGTTAGGGTTCTTGTTATAGATGGAGAGCTGTTAAGAAATTATATTTTTCTGTTGACTCTGAGAGTATGTTGAGTGTTGAATCCATTGATGCACAAATTGCCAAATTCTAACCATAAACCCAAGCTTTCAACAACCACCCCATACATTCCACCGGAGCTTGTGTTCGACATTCTTTTATGACTTCCGCCCAAGGATTTTATGTGATTCGTGTATGTTTGCGAAGCTTGGAATGCCATCATCCATGGCCGACATAAAGATTGAAACTTGCTGAATTGCTAACAGTGAATCTTTCAACAATTTAGTGGCTGTTGGGAGGGAGGAGGAAGAAGAAGAAAATGGGAGTTTTGGGGACCAAAATGATACTGGAGCAATAGTTGGGGGACCATTGAAATCAATAATCCGGGAGTTTTGTGTTAGCTTCTCAAAAAGTCGTATATACCCTTCAAAACTCAGTCACATGGCCATCGCGTGATCAGAAGTCACAGAATCTGTAACGGATGGACCATCTTGGTACAAAATAAAAAGTTTAAGGACGTTTGAATTGAAAATTTTAGTTGGTGGACCAAAATGATACTGGGACAATAGTTTAGGGACCATTTAGGTCATTAACCCTTTTTAACAATTTTATTTTGCTAGATGCCCATTTAAATAGAAAAAAAACTGATGAGACAGGCATCTAGCAAAATACAATTGTGAAAGAAAAAAAAAACTTTGTAAGCTGCCAGGATAGAAATATCTCGGTGAATTTTGTCAGGATAAACCTACCCCGAGAACGTTTTGTATCCCGACGAAATTTTACTGGGAGGTGAATTTTGTCGAAATGGACATGTGCTGACGAATGTTTGCTGGAATAGACCGTCCCAACAAATTTCGAGTCCTAAGTACCCAACCTAACAAGACCCGTCCCAAATCCTTGTTTGGAATCCATGACGGACCGTGTGCTTGTCTAACATCTAGCAAGTATCGGGCCCAAATTACTAAAATGCCTTCTTGCCTTAATTCCAAAACAATCTTAGGGTTGGACTTTTACGATAAAATGGGTTGAGTCTCCCCTGAAAATGGCTCTAAACCCAAAATCCACATGCAAATAAAACATAGTTTACTTCCCAAGCGTTCAGGATGCACAAGATATAAGTCAACCACACGCTAGCAACAATTCTAATGGGCCTCAGACCCCTTTTTCACAATCATAACTAGTCCATTAACAAGCATCGGAACTCAACACACAAATAACCAATACTCAATCCAATAAAATAAACCACATAATCAAATAACAACAACTATTCCTAACGTAAAGTGTTTAACTTTGTGACTGCACCTAGGTCACCCTAGGTTGCCTACATATCTTTCTCGAGGGATCAAGCCACACGTAGTTCGTGAAACATTATATCAAAACATCCTTAAATTCCATGAGTGATAAGAATTCAAGTTATATTTAAAGTATACACATATGAACTAAAAACTCCTAAACATTTTTTTTAAAACCGAACTCTTCAAACTCCAACCAATCAGCCGAAACTTCAACAAATGATATTGGTTACAAGACAACTCTTCAACTAGCACAAACATTTCAAGGGGAACAACTTTTACTCTTGAAGCGGTCACCGTGGGCAAATTTTTCCTGAAAACTCACCCAAAACGGACGTCACCATGGGTGTCTAGATTAAAGCCATGACCGACCAAATCGGCAGCAACCATGTATACCATCAACTAGAGCATGAGGAAAGGCTGAAGATCCATACTTAGATCGATGGCAACGATCGTCAGAGCCACTGAAAATTGCGTCAAAAAAATTGGAAACCCGTTGGCTTTCGGAAACTCAATTCATTGTCGTGACTGGTTGATAGGGTCGAGATTTGGGCTTGACACGCTTACTGGTCGACGGTGAACATTTCCCGACCGGTAGCATCAGCAGCCGTGACCGAATGGATGCGTTGCCCTACTGGGAAGTATAAGAGGCGCAATGCACTGTTTCTTGGAAGATAGATTGAGAGAAATGAGAGAGAAAGTAGGAAGGAATGCCAAAATTCTGGGTTTTTAAAATAAACTTTTCTAAAATTACAAATTTATCCTTTTGGTTCGTTGACCACAAATGTCTCGTTAAAACTCTGATTCGTGCCCATTACGTATCTTCTAACTCGTAAGAGCAAACCCTACACAATAAAGCGAAGAAAATTTTCAAAACCAATCCCAAACACAAAGTGACCCCTAAACCACTTAAAAACAATATTCTTCCAATTATGTTCAAATTTCAGAAATAAAATAAAAATGTCAGGACATGATGTTACACATCCATCCTTATTCTTTACATCTTATGACATTTTCCCAATTACCTTTTCCCACCCTGTCCCAAAAAAAAAAAAATAAATAAAAATAAAAATTCTCTAAACAACTTTTCCAACCTTGTAGCTATCTTTACTGGAACTCTGAACAACGATAAATAATAAATTGGTAGGCTACTAAGGATTGATTGAATTAATGTTAACCTCCATCCATTTGACAGAAAACCTTTCTTCCAACCCTCAAATCTCTACATCCAATTCATTTATCTTTGACTGAGGAAACTCTGTTTTTTATGTTTCTTCTTCAAATGTGTTTTGCAACAATGTCATGCCTTTAGCTTTGAGTTCTTTCGTCATCTTGCCAGGTCTGATTGCATTTGCATCCAATAGTTTTGGTGCTGCATTTACATTCGGCCAAGAAGACTATTCGTTTGATGTTTCTTCTTCAAACGCATTCTGCAACAACATCGTCCCTTTGACCTCAATTCCTTCGTCATCTCGCCGGGTGTAGTTGCATCTACATCAAATTCATTTACCTTCGGCCGGGAAAACTCTGTGTTCAATGTTTCTTCTTCAAACGCGTTCTACAACAACGTCGTTCCTTTGGCCACCAAGTGATTCATCATCTTGCTGGCTGGAGTTGCATCTGCATTCAATTGCTTCGAAGCGATATCTATATCCAATTCATTTACCTTCGACCAAGAATACTATGCGGTCAATGTTTCTTCTTCAAATGTATTCTGTAACAATGTCATCCATTTGACCACCAGTTCCTTCGTCATTTTGCGAGGTGTGGTTGCATCTGCATCCAATAGCTTCAACGCGACATCAACATCCAATTCATTTGCCTTCAATCGAGAAGATTCTACATTTGATGTTTATTATTTAAACGTGTTATGCAACAACATCGTCCATTTGGTCAAGTTTCTTTGTTTACCTTAGGCCGAGAAGACTATGGTTCGATGTTTCTTCTTATTTATTCATATCGTTCATCATATGCAATGAAACATTAGAAAAAGTTCATATTCAATTGCAGAAAATGAAAAAAGAGTGTAGTTATTCTATTCTCAATAGTATCATCGCTCACCGCTCCGGCAATTTCATCGAGTAAGGTCACTAAATTATTATTAATTTTTTTATTATACAAAATTAATTTGTTTAGTTTAATATTTGTATTTGAGTAATTTCTTAGCTTATTTAATTACTTCAATTAGTAATCTATATATATAAAGCAAAAGGCAGATAATGGTGAAACATTCAAAATACCAGAAAATGCCATTCATTAATGCAAAAATTAAGAATTGAAATTATTAATTAAATGAGGATAATATGGTAAATTCACACTTTTCATATTTAAAAAATAAAATTAAAAGAAAAATCAGATAATGGATCTTATTTTTATGGAACAAAACTACCCATTATCTTTTTTAATTCTAAAATAAATTTAATTTTTTTAAAAAAAAGCCTCTCGGCGCAGAAGGGCGTGCGGAGAGGCTAGTTATATTTTAATTGTTATTTATTTAGTGAATAATTAGAATTTAAATATTTTAATTAATTACTTAATAAATATAATTAATTATTCTAAATTCTTTTGTGGAGCTTAAATTATTATTGTCGGGATAGACATTTCTCGACGAAATTCAATGAACTATAAAGTTATAATGTCTATCCCGTCGAATTATTATTTAATAAATAGTTGCTGAACCATAATTTTTTTCATCAATTTGGAGCTTAAATTTAACTTTATATTCCTGGATATGTTATGTGTAATTAGGAAAGTTCAATCGTTTTATATGTCGTTGAGAATGTTCCATATCTTTAGTTTAGATGATAATTAAATTGTTATAATTTTTTTTTACTATGTTATTCAATCATTAATACGATAACACGTCAAAACCCTATTGTTGTACACTAAAAGAAAAGATGGAGGGGCCTTAAAAACTCAATCCACTATAAACATAAATTTATCTTAGAAACATAAGAAATGAAAATCAAAATAGAGACACGGAAGTGGAAGGAGGATCGAAAAGAGATGCAAGAAAAAATTAGAGAGCGTACAAGGAAAATCTGAACAAGAAAGAATTAATGCCCAAACTAAAAATGTAGAGATTTACTAAAACTCAGTCCAACATTAAAAATTAACAAAATTATGAGAAGAATTGGTGCCCAAAAGTACCTCCAAAAAATAAAAAAGTGTTTCTCTTTAAATCATGTAGGTCTTTCATACAAATATTTGCCAGGTTAGACATTTCCCAGCAAAAGCTTATCTTTCATGATAAATATTTGCCGAATTAGACTTTTTCCGACAAATTTCTTATCTTGTCAACAAATTTGGGTCTTTTGCACGAATTCAAAACCAGTGTTCGTAGAAAGGAGAGATGGTTGGCATCTCCCCTGACAGGGACGGGAACAGCTTTCGAGCTTACCTGTTACCACACATCCGGTTAAGGCTACCCACCCTTGTGGTGGATCTTATAACCATTTTTTATTTTTAACCAAGGTGGTTGGTGTGAGTGGTTCGGCACTCTCATTCCTTAAGAGAGGTTAGGGGTTCGATCCTTGCTCTTGTACGGAGTCACCACTTTGGCCAACACTTTACCCCTTACGGGCCGACCCAGTGTGAGTGGGGATTAGTCTGGGTTGTGGTTAAGGCTTAAAGGTGCCACCCATAGTTGGGGCCCATCCAGGACACCACCTCATGGTTTAGACAAAAAAAAAAAACTGTCTTGGAAAATTGGAAAACTGAACCGGTCCTAGGTAGTTTGGATTGGTTCAGTTCTCTCAATCATTGTAAGTGAAAATTGAATCAGACCAAACCGAATGAACAATACCGATTCTGATTTTTGGTGAGAACCGATCAAATCAGACCTATTCTCTACCTTTTGTTTTATATATAGATAGATTAAAAATAAATAAATAAATAAATAACAAAAGAAAGGTTGTCAATAAAATAAAAACTAAAGAAAGGGTGGTCAAAACCCTAGAAATTCATGAATCTAAATTGCAGAGACACCATAATATCGCAGTCCCATCGTCATCTCTCTCAATTCAAAAGGTACTCAATCTTATTCTTCTTCTGCACCTTCACCTACTCCTAGATTTATAACTGTTTGCGCACAATAGTACTCATTTTCCCGATTTAGGTATTTTCACTGATTTCGTTGTTGATTGTTTGATTCGGAAGCAGATCAAGTATGGCAGGTCAGAGGAACAGTTATGGAAAGCGCTCTCATTCTCAGTCGGATTACGCCGATAACGGAGGAGGAGGAAACAAAAGGAGAAATCCAGGTGAAGAAAGAGAGCAATTCATCATCGATGCGGAGGACACCGTGTATCGGTACTTGTGCCCGGTGAAGAAGATTGGTAGCATAATCGGGAGAGGAGGAGAGATTGTGAAGCAGCTGAGGGTGGACACAAAGTCCAAGATTAGAATCGGCGAAACGGTGCCGGGTTGCGAGGAGCGAGTTGTTACTGTGTACAGCGCCAGCGACGAGACGAATGGGTTTGAAGATGGTGGTGCTTATGTTGCTCCTGCTCAGGACGCGTTGTTCAGGGTCCATGAGAGGGTCATAGCTGAGGACCTGCATAACGATGAGGACGCGGACGGTGGAAGCCACCATGTTATTGCTCGGCTTCTTGTGCCGTCTGATCAGATTGGTTGCATTATTGGCAAAGGTGGGCAGATAGTTCAGAACATTCGTAGTGAAACGGGTGCCCAGATTCGCATTCTGAAGGACGACCATTTGCCTGCTTGTGCCTTGAACTCGGATGAGCTTGTACAGGTACATTGATTAAACTTTTGAATTTTGCCTTGTTAGGCTTGTACAAGTATATGTCATTTGTAATGGGTAATTACTTGCTAGTATTTTGGCATCTTTTAGCTGAAGAGAGCAGCGCTGCTCTGCATTTTTCGAAAGCAAGTTCGGCATTTCTGATTTGGTCTAGATATTATCATCTTTTATGTTAATTATCCGTGATTCCGTTCTTTGGACCCTTAACATTATATCAAATTTGCATGCTGGCAAGTTATGAACCTTGATATGCATTTTGGTGGACAGCTCTATATAGTATGTAGGTTGTGTATAATCTTTGGTCTGCCCCCCTTAATAAATGGTCAGCACTTTTCTGGAACATGGTAATATGCTTTATTGGATCTGGAGACATGCAATTGTCCAGTATATATCTGTGGAGTATCTTTGTTGTACATATTCATATAAATTTGTTATGGTTGCGGCTTCAGATATCTGGGGAGGCTCCTCTTGTTAAGAAGGCTCTTTTTCAAATAGCATCTCGCCTTCATGATAACCCATCACGATCTCAGCATTTGCTTACATCTGCGGTGCCTATGTACACTTCTGGTGGTTCGCTCATGGGTCCATCTGGTGGTCCACCGATAGTGGGAATAGCTCCATTGATGGGTCCTTATGGAGGGTATAAAGGTGATGTTGGAGACTGGTCACGCTCCTTGTACTCGGCTCCAAGAGATGATGCTTCTTCAAAAGAATTTTCTATTCGCTTGGTTTGTCCAACTGCTAATATTGGAGGTGTGATTGGGAAGGGTGGTGTCATAATTAATCAAATCAGACAGGATTCTGGGGCTGTCATTAAAGTTGATAGTTCAACATCTGAAGGAGATGATTGCTTAATTACTGTATCAGCAAAGGAGGTGAAGTACTACTCCATTTGTTTTGTGTTTCAAGCTGTATCAATGGAAGATTTTACATCATCATTTTGTTATTTGTTATTTGTTTTTAACATGTACTATTTCAGTTCTTTGAAGACCCATACTCGGCAACTGTAGAAGCAGCAGTGCGTTTGCAACCCAGATGCAGCGAGAAAGTAGAAAGAGATTCAGGAATTATCTCATTTACAACCCGCCTTCTTGTTCCAACATCACGAATTGGCTGCTTAATTGGTAAAGGAGGAGCGATTGTAACTGAGATGAGGAGAATTACTAAAGCTAATATTCGCATACTTTCTAAGGAAAGTCTGCCCAAAATCGCATCTGAAGATGATGAGATGGTGCAGGTGTGCTCAGAATTTTCCTGACTATCGTGTTTTCTTGTGTCATTTATAATTTTTAGTTTTGGTAATGCGTTTAGAGTTTTCCTTGATTTAGCTGATATCATACGAATACTGACAATCTTGTGTTTTAATTCCACAGATTTCTGGAGATCTTGATATTGCTAAGGACGCTCTTATACAAGTAGTTACCCGATTAAGAGCAAACCTTTTTGACAGGGAAGGTGCAGGGTCTGCGTTCCTGCCAGTTTTGCCTTATCTTCCTGTGTCAGCAGATGGTTCAGATGGTCCAAATTATGACAGTAGAGATGGTAAAAGACATGGGCGTGGGCATTCTTACTCTGCCGGCTATGGTGGCTCAAGTGATTTTGCAACAAATGACAGTTATGGAAGTTATGGTGGTTCACAGGTATCTTTTTACTGCTATTTCTAGACCATTCTTTTAAGAATTAAGGTGAATGAATACTTGCTTGAAGGTTTGCTTCTTTACTTAGTTCCATCTTTCATTAGATTCTGTTTGTTATTATTATTTTTTAATATTGCCACCTATATCTTCATTTGTTCCTTCACAATTTTTCTTCATACCATATGTAGATTGGTGGTAGCGGCAGCGCTTATGGAGCCTATGGAGCTTATTCTTCTGGACGGAGTGGTAGTTCTGGGTAAAACTTTTCTTCCATGGTCTTCTCTATCTTGGCTTGCCCCTTCTTAATTTCAACTCCTCTCCTCCCCTTTTTATCTGCATTTTCCTGTTCTTTTGCTATTTTGCCACAAGTGTATATCGATCAGCTAGCTTTATACCGAATTTTAGGTGACAACTTCAAGTTAGTGTAAATCTCTTGTTGAGTATTCATAAAATTTGAATTTTCAAACTTTGTAGTAACAATTCATGAAACTCAGTTACAAAGAGCTCTAAATAGAGTTATCCGGTTTTATGCATATGAGCAGGAGGCATCTGATGTTGGTTTTATTAATTAAGTAACAGGTCATTTTTTTCCCGTAAATACCAATCTTGAAACGCATTAATCCTGATTTGAAGCTCATGATATCAGGTTATCTAGCCAGAACCCTGTTTCTCGGAGGAGAAACTATGGTTACTAATATTTGATGATGGTACCAGCAGGTAGACTATGGTTGTCTTTTGAGATTTTCTTGTCTGTTTATAACTGGCATTACCCTTGGCCAGTCATTTGATATCGTAACCTATCCAATCTCCCTGTATATAAAATGCTGATGCTCTTGTTTTCCCTTTTTTGCCTTTCCCATCCCATCAAAACAGCTGAGTTCTATGAAGCCTGAAGCCAGCCTACTGTCTGCCTAAACCGGAAGATGAACCAGCATATGACATAGTCATGGCCCACCTTGACGCTTCTACTTAAATGTCCAAGAAACCAAAATTCCCAAGCTTCCCTAGAACCTATATATCCAGCATTTCCCATGTTGCTGTTTTTCCTGATACACTTTTAGGATATGAAGCCATGTTACTTCAATCTTGCCAATGTACTAGTGTTTATTACCTATGCTTGTCAGTTATGTAGTTGAATTACTTTGTGGTTTTAATTCAGATGTTGTTGATTATGGAAAACTTAACCACTTTGTGATCTAGCTGATTGTTGTATCATCTGATTGCAGGCATTTATTATTTTACTTCTGTATCATTCGTATTACCTTTTTGGTTTACAACATCTGTTGTGTGTGAATTCTATCTGCGTCAAAATAAATTATTGAGGACTACCAGTCTGAAATTAGTTTTGATTAAAGTGAGAATTTGTTTATTCACATATAACACAAACACACACCCACACCCACACCCACACACATTTCAAAGTTATTTGTAGTACCATGTGAGCAGAATGCGTATGTTATGCTAATAGAGCAGGATGTGTGATTGAAGCTCAATGTGACAACACACTTTGGGGGAATTCTAGTATATTGGAGGAATCTGTTTCCAGAGTAGCCACTACTGTGTAAGCTGTGTGCCTGGTGGTGTTCATGTTTGAGCTTTATTAGACACCTGGTTGTATTTTATTAATCAAATTCCATGCTTCAAAGATTTGCTGTTTTTGGCAATTTTTGGTCGACTCAGAATTCAATTGCAAATTTCCTTGAAGTTATGCTTCCGGCAGTTTTGTTTGTGTTCAGGTAAGTTTGGAGTTTTCTTGAATGGTATGGTTGATGGATGGTGGAACTTCGGATCTTAACTTTTGAAGGCCTATTCTGAAACTTGTGGGTTTGGTTGAAACTAAATGATTCAAGTGGTAGGTTAACTACTTGTGTTATGTGTGCTAGCTGTGTCACTGTCTAGCTATGGTTAGAAGTTTTCTAAGTCTCTTGTACAACAATGCATTTGGCAGGTTCTATGAATGCCGTTGGCATGATACAGGCATTGGTTGTTGCAAACACAATTTAAGCAGGCATATCCTCTGTTGGTTGAGTACATAGTCTGATGGGCATGATGCTTCCCTATTGCATATTGTTTGTCATGGCACTGGATGGCCTCAGCTTCTTTTTTCTGCTTTTCTTTTGTTTTGGTCTGGGGTGGGGATTGGGAGAGGTTGGGGCAAGGTTTGCTGGTTGTGTATATGTCGGGGCCAAGGCCTCCTATGCTTTTAACCAAATGGACCAAGTTTCATGGCAATGGAGTTTTGATATAATTCCTTCAGTTTCACGTTGCTGATATGTATTTGTGTTATGTTTATGTTTTCTTCTTTTTTAAGGGGTAGAGTAGTATGTGTTTTGAAGGCAGTACTTGATATGAAATGCATCAAGAAAATGCCTACCACCAGGTTACCCACTTTGATATGAACCCATTTTTTGCATGAGAAACTATAATTCAGACTTCAAAATATTATAAAGTGGTGTGTCTGCAAATGAGGCGATGAAGCCTCACCCCGTTAGTTACGTCGGCACAAGCCAACAAACACAAACTTTTTGAGTACTTTTGCAACTTGCAGAGGTGAAAGGGGCTGTCGATGATTTGCCTTGATTTCTTTTGATAGAATTAACATTTTAAGTTGTTAATAGGGTTCTTTGTCATAAAAATAATGTAAGTAATGATTGCCTTGATCTTGATTTCTTTTGATAGAATTAACATTTTAAGTTGTTAATAGGGTTCTTTGTCATAAAAATAATGTAAGTAATGATTGCCTTGATTTCTCATGCAACATTTTTCACTTCATTTTCCCACAAGGCAGGGCATGAAACATTTTCTCACGTAGACTTGTCAAACATAAAAAAGAAAATAATTTCCTACGAACCAAATGACTCCCTACATTGTCACGTCGGCGATGCGTAGACATTACTTGCGCTAAACGGCGATGCTTGGACATTACCTGTGATAAAGTTAAAAACTAGTTGATCGACTATATAAAATCATATGGCCGACATGAAACGTAGTGCGACCAAGAAAAAATGATAAATGCAAAAGCAGCTAGTCATGTAGCATAAGATCAGATGATAGCAAGCATTTTGGGGTAAAGACAATCTAAGTTTAGTGACCGCACAATCTGAAACTCAAATTGGTTGGGATGCGGCCAAATGTAGTAAATTTACTCACCTCACCTAACTCATTCCTAACCAACGAGGGTACACCTTCTGAATCTGAAGAGAGCCATGCCATACCATTCATTCAATTTAAGCAATCAAATCAAATCAAAAGCTACGCTATGACTTGAATGGCTTCTCAGAAAAGCAACAAGAAAGTGAACATTAGGTGATGGAGATGTATCTTTCGGCTTAATATCTCTTTGGTTTATGCACCCATGCAAAGTCACATCCAAACTCTTTGGTTTATGCACCCCTGAAAAACTCCCTCTAAGTTACTCATTTTCCCCACAGATTCCTGTCCATTGGATAAAGGACTTTGATCGGACAGTTCTGGAGCTGCTTCTGCTTTGTACAAAAGCTGAGATCATTAATACTTACTTAGATGTCATGGAGACAAGAGAAAACAGCTTTTGCCAATTTCTTTATTTATTTATGAGCAAGCTAGTCTCTCTCTCTCTCTCCCTCTCTCTCTATATATCTATGCTCATTCGTCCAAACACTGCCAAGAGGGCTTTGCAGTCCAATCGGCTTCTTCTTCTCTGCCTGTTTCCAAAGCTTTCCTTCCCTCTTTGGGACAATGCCTTGTTTTCTTGTTGAAATAAGTAGAGGGTTGAGTTTCCATTTTTCTACAAGGGAATGTTGTCTTTCTTCTTTCGGAAAATTCCTACCCTGCCTTGACTTTTATTTTTCCTGGTTTCTTACACATTTGGATCTATTTGATTGGTTGGTCATATTATTATGCGACTTTATTTGTATATGCTGTTATGGTATTTTCATCTAAAGTCTTGCATGTGGAAATGAGGCATGTGGTGCAGCCAAGGATGACTTGCCGGCAATACTTAGCTTGTCATTCTCCAATATGCGCATGTTGTTGTGAGAATGAGTTGATCGGCAAGTCGTCTCTGGCTACATTATTGCCTCCTTTTCTCATGCTAGATTTATGATGATGGTTGCAGCCATGCAAATTGCAATAGAGAAGTGGTCGTGATGGGTCCAAAATTAAAGGCTTGTTTCTGGCTTATTTCTTTCTTTATCCGCGCGCGCGCGCGCACACATATATATATATATATATATATATATATATATATACAGAAATTCTCTTATGCGGACATCCGGACGTTATTATCGTGTGGACGCAGTGTATTTTGTACTACCCCTCTTTGTTTTCCTGCCTGTTTACAATAGGATCCGCACGATAATAACGTGCGGACATCCGGATAAGAGAATAACTGTATATATATATATATGTTTCGATCAGACTATTTCATCTAATGTATCACATACTTTGCAGATGGAAAACGCCTGTAAATTTGTTGCAAGCTTCGAACTTGTATCAGCTGCTGGCTGCCTACAACTGCTTAATCAGCCAGCCTCGTGAAACTTTATGCTTGTTTCTCATGGAAAGATCACAACGCAAGACTAGGGATGGCAAGTTGAAGGCACACTGTCCTTTCCTTGTCTGCTAACTTGATATTTTGTATATACAGGACATTATGCCTGACCCTGCAATTTTGTATACGCAAGTTGCAAACTTTGCACCACTTTGACTATGGTTAACTTATCACTGTGGTGTTTGGGGTAGTTGGGAACTTGGAATTGGATTCTTTTTTATCAGAACATATGATATATATCATTATATAATATGTATCCAATTTACTCATTACATGATTATGTTAAATGAAATTTAGAACTAATCTACAGCGATTATTTTTTAAGGGGGTGATAGCTCATACACTACACGGATGTTGGGATTTGAATCCAAAACCCTCGTCAGTCCTTACCCCCTAGAGATTATTAAAGGCTATGTGGGGTCATCAACTTATACCGAAATTTAGACAAAAGATTGTGTTTTTGTCCTCGCAAAAATTGTGTGAGGTCCACTCACAGTAGTAGCTATCATACTCTCATTATTGCGAGAGGCAGGGGAACCCACATAAGTCTCTGTTTCTCCGAAATTTGGTCCAAAATGGTACCACAAATGGTTGGTGATCAGGGGGCAGAGTCAGGACTCAGTATTTGGAAGGCTAAACGTAAAATATCAAGTTTAATTACATACATGTTTTTGGCTTATTGGGTAAAACTATTACCAATAAGACTACTAGATTGAAATGAGTAGTTTACATTTCGTATGATTTTACTACTATATTCATATTGAAATGCAATTTTGAGAAATATTGAGTAGTAAGGGGACCAGAGACTTAAATGTAATAATTTTTCTTTACATTTAACAGAATTAAATAGTGGGGCGCCAAGGCCACTTCTCGTGTTTAGCATACCTCTGCCTCTTGTAATGGGAATAACAAAAAGTTTTATCCCTATTGCATGAGAGTTTCCCCCTCGTAGGCTGAAAAACTTGGCTGATTTCTAAGGCAAAACGCTAAACATTATTTCTGCCTTGGTCAACATATCTAGAATAGTCATTTAATCTCTCTTGCCCGCATTTTTCACACCAAGGAAAGTTCTTATGCGCAGCTCAGATTTGCTTCATTTTTGAGATACAGGCAACAAAATAACAAATAAAATTACCTACCGAATTAACAATAACAAATTAACACCGCCCATAATAAGCAATCAAACACATTTCCATCTGGAGTTGTACATAAGAAAAAGTGATAGCAAAATCACATAATTCAACTAGAAACCCGAAAAAGGGAAGCAAAGGAGGAAACAGAGGAGGGGAGGGGAGAGCTACAGAGATATAAAACCTTCCTTGATCAGCAAACCGAACATGAGAACAAGGAGGCCGATTGCGATGGACTGATTTGGAGACACCAGAGTCTGAGAATAAGCAAACAAGGTCATTGCTGCACCCACTAATCCAATCACAAACGCACTCAAGTTCCGATTCATTTTTCTTTGGGAAAGAGGAAAACTTCAATGCTGATGATATTTGAGGATTTTGGTGGATGATCATGAGATGAGAGCACAAGACAGGGCAACTATCTGTATGTGTTTGGAGCTTAAGCCAATTAAAGGTCAACTCTTTTTCTCTCGCATCACAAGGGCAATGCCCCTTCAGTGTCCTCAAAGAGTGCCGCAAGTCAACCCCTTAGGTGGGATCATGGATAATTAATCAATTCGATTAGATGGCGATTTAATTACACTTAGACTTTTTGTCTTCTTCTATAAAAGACGGGATTCAAACACAGCACATCGAGTATGAGGCTGCTATTAACTACTTGAGCTACAATCGCCTTGCCACAAAACGAAAACAAGGTTATTTGGTTTCGGTTAAATGCAAAAAGGCTTCATCTGGTGCCGTTCTGAGTTCTGCTGAGAACCGCCATGGCCCAAAGCACCTCCAATGCATGCAGGCCTTACATAAATGATAGGCCCAATATGTTGCATACGATCGAAAAGCCCAAAGTATTGCAACCTATTGAAAAGCCCAACATACAAATAGTATCGTTAATAGAAGCGAAACGACGTCATCTTATGTCGTTCCTTAGCTCCCTCCACAGACTGAGAGACAGTCAGGCAGACACCAACCTCAAACTCTGCCGAGTGCTGAGAGCTCCAAGAGCCAAAGCACATAACTATATGTTGGCCTTACATAGATGAGACGGAGCACCACCACCACCTCCTCCACCATAGCTTTCTGCAATGGAATGCTCCAAGTTTTATATGCTCTCTCACCTCATAAGCCCTATATCAAACAGGTTCGTTCTCTTTACTCTCTGTTCTCACTTTTCAACGCTAAATACCAGTTCTCAACCACCACTTGTCTCGCATACGCTTCATTCCCCTCGTCTTCAACGACCCCAAATAACAATACCCAGATAGATTTATCTTCTATTTGTTGCTCTGGTATTGCCCAATCTGTCATTTCTAGATGTTCCCACTTTTCTGAGAAGAATAAAGGCAAAGGCTTTGCTAACGCGTCTCTAAAAGACCTTCTTTTGGAGATTTCGGATATAGTACCTGAATACACGCGTAGACTTAGGCGGGTTTCGGAGGTGAAGCCTGAAGATGTGCTTGGATTATTACTCGGTTTTCAATTTCAGTGTGGGAAAGTTGGATTTGAAGCTAGCAAGGTTGAGTCTTTGTAGCAAATTTTCAAACGGGTTAATGGACAAAGTAAGGGTTTTAAGCATCTATCTCAGTCGTGCGAGGTCATGGCCTCGATGCTTGTTCGAGTGCGGTTGCTTAGAGAAGTTGAATTCTTGCTTTCCACAATGGAAAGCCAAGGAATTTTATTGGATAGTCATGAAGTTTTCAGTAATTTGATTGAAGGGTGTGTTGATTCTGGTGAATCAGAAATGGCCATTTCTATGTATGATCGAATGAGGCGCCGTTTACTCCCTTCATTATCGTGTTATGATGCTCTTCTTGATCATTTGGTTAAAATGAAGAAGACCCAATTGGCTTTTCGAGTTTGTTGGGATATGACAGAAATGGGTATTGATTTGAGAGGTGTGAAGAAGGCCACAATTGAGGATGTCATTGGACTCCTTTGCAAGGATGGAAAGCTTATGGAAGCAAGAAATCTCATCAAGAAGGCTATGGCTTTTGAACTCAAGCCTAGTAACTTAGTTCTATATGAAATTGCTTATGGTTATTGTGAGAAGAAGGACTTTGATGATTTGCTGAGTTTCTATGCTGAAATCGAGTGTGCACCTGATGTTCTGGCTGGGAATAGGATTATGCATTCTCAATGTAGCAATTTTGGAACAGGAAAGGCAGAACTGTTTTTGCGAGAATTGGAACATTTAGGCTTCAATCCTGATGAGATAACCTTTGGTATCATGATTGGCTGGAGTTGTCGTGAACGAAAACTAAAAAATGCCTTCATTTACCTGTCACAGATGTTGTCAAGACGACTAAAGCCCCATAACTGTACCTATAATGCTCTTATCAGTGCTGTCTTTATGGGGGATATGTGGAAGCATGCCCAGGAAATCTTTGATGAGATGGTGGATAGGGGGACAATACCTGATTTATCGACCTTCAGAATTCTCTTAGCAGGCTATTGTAAAGCTAGACAATTTGATGAAGCAAAAAGGATAGTGTTTGACATGGCAAGCCATGGATTAATTCAAAACTCGTCAGCAGAGGATTCACTATCCAAAGCATTTATAATTTTGGGTTTCAATCCATTATCTGTGAGGTTGAAGAGAGACAATGATGTGGGGTTTTCTTCAACTGAGTTTTATGATAATCTTGGGAATGGACTTTATTTGGATACAGACCTGGATGAGTATGAGAAGAGAGTCACTTGGATCCTAGAAGATTGCATGGTACCTGATTATAATTCATTTATGATGAAAGAATGCACTCTTGGAAATTTGAAGGGTGCATTGATGTTGGTAGATGAAATGGTTCGGTGGGGGCAAGACTTGTCATCTTCTACCTTCTCTGCCTTAATGAAAGGGTTCTATGCATCCCCTTCACATATTAAGGATATCACCGCTGTTGTGGATAAAAAGCCTCACTTAGTAAATCAGTTAGACCAAGAAACTTTAAATTTACTCGTCCAAGCATGCATGAAGAAAGGGTTGATATGTGATGGAAGGATAATATTGGATGGAATGTTCCGAAGGCATCTGAAAATCAAGAATGAGACATATACTGCTGTAATTAAAGGTTTGTGCAAGAGAGGAAATTTGAAGGAGCTGCATGCTTGTTGGAATAATGCTCAACAGAACAGATGGTTACCCGGGTTGGAAGATTGTAAAGCATTAATGGAATGTCTTTGCAAGAAAGAGATGCTAAGGGAAGCACTACAGCTTCTTGAAAACATGCTGATATCCTTGCCTCACCAACGGTTAGATATATGCCATATGTTCCTTGAAAAGCTTTCTGTTACAGGCTTTACAAGAATTGCGCACATATTGTTGGAAGAACTTGAACAGCGTGGTGGCATCCTGGATCATGTGGCTTATAGCTATCTTATAAGAGGATTGTGTAAGGAGAAAACTTTTCCTGTAGCATTTGCGATACTGGAAAATATGCTGGCTAGAAATTTGGCACCATGGTTGGATGATTCTGTCCTATTAATTTCTCAGTTGTGTAGGGCTGGTAGGTATGAAAAGGCCATTTATTTGAAAGAGATTGGTCTAAGAGAAAGGCCTTTGTCTTCACTTTCCATTGATCGTGCATTAATTGAAGGCTGTTGTATGGCAGGGAAGGTTGGAGAGGCAACCACTATATTACGGAATATGTTGTTAAAGGGGATACTTCCTGATACTGAAACTTACAATATTTTGGTTCAGGGGCATTGCAAGGTTAACAACTTAAAGAAAGTGAGGGAGCTACTTGGTGTCATGATAAGGAAAAACTTCAGCATTTCACTTGCAACTTTCCGCAATTTGGTGTGTTTGATGTGTGCGGAAGGTAGGGTTCTTTATGCAGTGAATCTGAAGGAGCTCATGCATGGACTAAGTGAGCCTCACGATCTCAACATTTACAATATTCTGATTTTCTATCTTTTCCAAACTGGGAATACTTCGATTGTGAATAACGTGTTAGATCATTTGCAAGAGAAGAAATTGCTCCTGAATGAAGTAACGTATAATTTTCTTGTATATGGGTTTTCTCGGTGTAAAGATGTGTCAACTGCTGTGGAAATTCTGTCTACTATGATCTCTAAGGAATTTAGGCCAAGCAACCGCAACTTGAGAATAGTTATGACCAGCCTGTGTGGGATTGGGGAGCTCGAGAAAGCCTTGGAGTTGAGTCGAGAAATGGAATCAAGAGGTTGGGTTCATGATTCAATCATTCAAAATGCCATTGTTGAGGACCTTCTTTCTCATGGTAAGCTTCAAGAAGCAGAAAAGTTTCTGGACAGGATGGTAGAGAAATGTCTAATTCCTGAGAATATCAACTATGATAATCTAATTAAACGTTTTTGCTCATGTGGACGACTGAGCAAGGCAGTTGATCTTCTAAACATAATGTTGAAGAAAAGAAATCTTCCAGACACTACTAGTTATGACTCTGTCACCAGCTCTTGCTGTGTAGTTAATCAACTGGACCAAGCTATGGATTTTCATACTGAGATGCTGGATAGAAATCTCAAGCCAAGCATCAACACATGGGAAATTCTTGTCCACAATCTGTGCCAAGATGGACAAACTGCAGAAGCAGAAAGGCTTTTGCTTTCTATGGTTTGCGTAGGTGAAACAGTGAGCAGGGAGATATATTCTTCTGTAATTAATAGGTATCGCTTAGAAAAGAATCTCAGGAAGACATCAGAGCTCATGCAAGCAATGCAACAGAGTGGTTTTGAGCCAGACTTTGAGACACACTGGTCTCTCATAAGCAATCTAAGCAATTCTAGTGACAAGGACAATGCAAACAGCAGCCGGGGTTTCCTGGCAAGGCTTCTTTCTTCAAGTGGATTTTCTCGGCAAAAGGATTCGAAGACCAAACTGGGTTAACACAGTAATCATTCATTCATTCTTTCTCTAACGACTCGTGGTTAGTTGTTGATGTTTTTATCCACTAAGTGGCTTGTGACTTTAGTAAGCCACCATCTTTAGATGCTTTGATGGTTTATAACTATAGTCTACAATGGAATCTCAAGTCTCTTATAAGGTAGCGTAGCGTCTATGAGTGAGGTTGTCAAATCTAAAAATAGTTGTACATACCTGTAGCTATAAATGCAACGATGGTTTCTGGTAAAAGACATTTTATTTATCAAAAGATTAGGTCTCTTATCATAGTTCTCATATTTCGCATGGTTATAAAGGGAGGACTGTAAGAATATGGCAAGGGGTTCAACCCAAATTCTCAACAAAACTCAAAAGCTGTTCTTTTTGCCTTTGGGTTCTACTTTGTAGATGATGCTCGAGCTTCAAAAAAGCCTTTGAACAATGAAGGAAAGGCCGGAGAGAGAAATATCCTTATCTGCTTTTGTTTACTGTACCAAAATGTGAATTTGCCTCAAGAGCTATATATGAGCACTAATAAATGGGTGGAGTAGAAAGATAAGCAAGAGCTGATTTAATTTTGGGAGGCATCAAGCGCATCTTTTGGTTGATGTGAGAGAAATGCCAGACATACTTGCCTAATTTAGTCTATCCTATCATGTGCGCAAACTAAATATGGATTGATTTTAACATAGAGCTAATGCACTTTGGAACAAATTAAGCAAACAGAACTGAGTTAATGTAAAGAGAATTAAAGATGAAACTACCAGTTTCAATTTATAAAAAAACCAGGCCAATATTGTGTTTGTACCAAACAAGATATCATCAAGGTATTAGTAATGTAAACAGGCACTAACAATGTGCCCTCGACTTTTTGGCTACATGCAACTTAACATCCTCCTCATCAGGCGCAGCTCCTCAACAACCCTCGCTTGACGACTGCAGTTGTGCGCTTGGCGCCGACTACATTACCTTCCTCATTTCTTCCTCCCACTGGCTTTGGCTTTTAGCGGACTGAGCATGAGCATGAGCATGTTGTGGTAGTCTAGGAACGGGTGTCGGCCACCATGGTATCACAACTTGGAATAACCCGCAGTTCAAACCATAATCAATAGTAAACTTTTTATCCAGTTTCGACTGGATTCTTGTACGAATGTTGAACATGACAATCTCATAATCTATAACTAGATAGATAATTTCCTCGTTGTTCGGGTCCAAAGCCATACATTCAGAAGCTAGAACGTCTCGTCTCTTCCGAACCATGTCTTCCTCCAGTATATAACTTGTCTTGTTCTCCAAGCACAACTTTTCAAATCCTCCATGATACTCTTCTTTATTCACATTCACGTCCCAAACTAAAAAAGTATTGGTAGCCAATTCAAAGTCAAACATCTTGAGACGCCCTCCATACACACCCAGGCAAGAAAGTATTATGTTGCCGTCAAAATGATGATCCCTCAGATTAATGAGACGACATTTATAATCACCATTGTTGATTATGAAGGGATCCAACTCCAGGAGAAAGTGTCCACCACCCTTCCAATACAACATTCTGTTGTAAGCATTAGCAAAGCAAATATGAAATTTGACAGTACCGAGCATAATATCTTGTGGGGATGACACAATTGTCTCTCTCCATTGACCAGTCTCTGAGGAGAAGATCTGCACTTTGAATTTGCTGTATTCTTTCCCATAACAGGGACAAATTAATCTCACAACCTTGCACCTGTAATTGGTATTAAGCTCTGCAATATTATTACTATTATGCCCTTTCGGGTCATCATCATTTGTATACTTATTATACAAGGGAAGATCGCACATAAACCCCTCTGGCAAAGGTACTGTCTGTTCGTGACATGGAGGTGCGGGCGGAAGAGCAATCCATTGTTGGGTGTATGGATTGCAGATGTAGTAATTACGTTCATAATACTCGCCTGTGTAACACAAAAGTAGGTCATTATACGTACCTGCCACCTCCGGCTCTTGTTGGATCAAAGAGCCAAGAAACTTCTTGAATCTTCTGAAAAAAGGCTTCAGGGGATCGGACATTCTATTGAGCAAATCTCTCTTTTTGTTTATTAGAATGATTGGCGTTTGCTGATGATGATATTCTCTTTGTAGAGATACAAAGCGGCCAATGAAATACGGATCCGATATGAGAGTGCACCAACGCTTTGACACGCACTTGCATTGATAAACCAACTTATAGCAACGGAGTCGACAAAGAATCTCCACCACTACAACATCCGGGAGATCATCGAATATCGGATTCAAAGTATGATGATGGTTCAGTATTGCTGCAAGGGATGACTTTCCACCATACCTTCCTTTGATATTACCAACTCTCATGGCGTCTCACAAAACACAACTTGAGTAAAAGAACACAAATCGATATACACATGCATATAGGGTTTTTAATTGGGCTTCTCATATATAGGTCCATTTTCACCAACATGTAAGGACTCTCCCTTTATAATTGCAATCCACCCTCACCAATTAAGCAAATAATATGTCCATAATTTTTTAAGAATTTACAGAATATGAAGTTTCTATGAACTCTTATTATAAATTTTGAGGTGGTACACCTTGGGAAATTTTCAAAATTCAATAAATAGATTTGCAATTAAATTCAAATCAAATATGATAATTAATTTCCTACAGATCAATAACTTATTGGTTTTACAAATCCATAGAATTTGGATCAACAACAATTTCTGCGTGGATTACACCGAATATCTCTCATAATTTTCAAAATTCAATAAATAGATTTGCAATTAAATTCAAATCAAATATGATAATTAATGTCCTACAAATCAATAACTTATTGGTTTTACAAATCCATAGAATTTGGATCAACAACAATTTCTGCGTGGATTACACCGAATATCTCTCAACATAATTAGAATTATGCCAAATTTTCTAGTTTTTAATTACACCAGTTCAACGGGAGAAAGAACTCTTTTGTATTTGGAATAAGTGTGGCCTTTTTATAGCCTTGTATATTGCTTTGTATTGGTGCCAAATTAGAAATAATTAATCGACTTTTTCCCATCTTATAATAAAGTATAAACAGTGGAAAGAAAAATAAAACCTAAAAATTTGTAGCTTGATGTGGGTTGGGCTAGTTTAAGTCCCCTTAATCCATAAATTAGATTAATTTAAACCAGATTCGTCAGGAATTTGGGCTTAAAGCCCAACCTTAGCCCAAATATGATATATAGTTTCTGCTTTGAATTTTAGTTTGGGCTCCCACCATAGGAGATGAAAGCATGAAACGAACAATTAAAAGAGGAGCAACGTGTGACGATCAGAAAGAGGCCAAACGACAGAATCGCGAACCGTCACCAACGGTCAAGCCTCTGGAACAATGTACCAACCTTGGAGCTCGCAAGCAAGTCCACGCTTCCAGCATCAGGCACAGCTTTTGGTGGCTAAAGGATAATATAAATGAGAAAAGCTTACCAACTCTTCGGTAACAAAACCAACGCAGATAACATTGTTAAACAACCTGGTGGGGAATTTGGAAAAGTGCTAATGGAAAAGAATCAAGATCATTCTAGATCCAAATACCTAGATAAGATGATAAATCTTATGCCATGGTTGTAAATAAAAATAACTACTAATCTTGGAGACTCGAGGATTTCTAGGAGCAATGATCCCTTAATTTGTGCCGGATTTGCTCCCACCATAGGAGATGAAAGCATGAAACGAACAATTAAAAGAGGAGCAACGTGTGACGATCAGAAAGAGGCCAAACGACAGAATCGCGAACCGTCACCAACGGTCAAGCCTCTGGAACAATGTACCAACCTTGGAGCTCGCAAGCAAGTCCACGCTTCCAGCATCAGGCACAGCTTTTGGTGGCTAAAGGATAATATAAATGAGAAAAGCTTACCAACTCTTCGGTAACAAAACCAACGCAGATAACATTGTTAAACAACCTGGTGGGGAATTTGGAAAAGTGCTAATGGAAAAGAATCAAGATCATTCTAGATCCAAATACCTAGATATGATGATAAATCTTATGCCATGGTTGTAAACAAAAATTGATAAAAATAACTACTAATCTTGGAGACTCGAGGATTTCTAGGAGCAATGATCCCTTAATTTGTGCCGGATTTTCATTTTGGATTTAGGGTTTTTACAGATATTACACAAGTGAAGTAATATGTGGATCTTTTTTTCCCCATATCATTGACCAACTCAGTTTCCCTTTGCACCCCCAGAGATGTCTAACTGCCCCCATTATTCATATTTCACAAGCTCCCCCATTTTCTCTCTGCTCACCAGGGACATATGCCATATGTTTCCAATTTGGTCGCTTAGTAACTTTCCCAATTCGGGTCCAAATTTGATGTGGTTGGAAAGTGGTGGTGACCTCATAAGTGGTCTAAAATATTTGATTAATAGAGCAAGTACGAGTAGGTAGTCTTTACACATCACAATTCATGTGTTCAGTCCACCCAAACTCATGGCAGGGACAAGCTTTTTCTTTTTATATGAATTTTTCGTCTGATAAGATGTTTTTCAAGCGATAAGGTCCTGATGCAAACGTAGAGTTGATGGGTTTTTCAAGTCAATGAAGACTACCAAAAAGCTACTAAAATACCACCCTGTGCTAGCTTTTCTGCTTGCATATAAACACATGCACAATTAGCTTCCAGCTCATAGTTTCAAAGCCCATCTCTCAAACACCAGAGTTTAACCAGTCACTAAATTTAATTTACAGTGAAACATGAAGGCAGGAGGAGCTATTGAGCTTGGTGAGTCCAAAAGCACTTCAAGCACCCCAAAAATTGGAGGGGTGAACAGAGGGGCATCCATACTAGACTTCATTCTCAGGATCATTGCTTTTCTTGGTACCTTAGTAAGTGCAATAGCCATGGGAACCACTAGGGAAAGGCTTCCCTTCTTCACTCAGTTCCTTCAGTTCAGGGCCGAGTACGATGATCTTCCAACATTCACGTATGTGTTCCGGAACATCAAGTTTTCTGTGTTCATGAATATCTTTTCTGCTACATATATAAACTAATAAACTTCTGCTTCTTTTAAGAACAGGTTTTTCGTGGTTGCCAATTCCGTCGTGTGTGCATATCTGGTGTTTTCTCTAGCCCTTTCCATCTTCCACATCGTACGAAGCAACGCCAAAAGGAGCAGAATTATCTTGATCTTCTTCGACACGGTAATACCTAATTAAGATTTTTTTTTTTTTTTTTTTGCAACTATAACATCATGCTATCCATTATGCTTCCTCTTGTCTTATACGATTGTGTTGTGTAGGCAATGTTGGCTCTTCTGACGGCAGGTGCCTCTGCAGCAGCAGCTATTGTATACTTGGCACACAAGGGAAATGCCAAGGCAAATTGGTTTGCCATCTGCCAGCAATTCAACTCCTTCTGCGAGCGCATCTCTGGCTCCTTAATTGGATCTTTTGTAGGAGTTGTTGTTTTTATACTCTTAATCTTGCTCTCAGCTGCAGCCCTCTCACGACGCTGAGTGTCAGTCTCATGCATTCTAAACGATGCACCTATATATATGTGTTGATTATAGTGCATCAGTATGTCAGTTCTGTGTGTATTTGCAAGGGACAGATTGAAACGAATGTCGTATTAATGTATTTCATTTCCTTTCCTTGCTCAATATTGTAACTCAATTTGGCTGTCAATTCTATTTGCTGTAACTCCTTTCCTTGATCAATATTGTATCTCAATTTGGCTGTCAATTATATATAATAATGACATGAGAGCACTGGCTCACCAATCCGATCTGAGACTTAAATCTGTGGTGTGTTTAAATGGACTTAGGTCTGGAATCAAACAAAACATGCATGAGATCACTCTTATCTGCTTCAATTAAGCTACAGCCAGGCTTTAAGCCCAAATTCCTGACCAATTTATTATTAGCAATAGTCTAACCAAGACTAAATTAATCTAATTTATGGAAAGTTGTATTTTAGCCCTAAACCCTAAAATAATTTAACAAAAATGTCATGCAAAAAATTTATTCCTAAAAATGATACACTTCTGAATTTTAAATAATACACGGTTTAAAAGTATATTAGAATATTTTAACAGTATAGCCAAACGGATATACTCGTTAAATATATTCCAATATTTAAATAGTATAGCCGACCGGCTATACTCTTGAAATGTATTAGAATATTCTAATAGTCCAGCTGACCGGCTATACTCGTTAAATATATTCGAATATTTAAATAGTATAGCCGTGCAGCGGAATACTTGAAATATATTAGAATATTCTAAAGGTATCACCCCGCGGCTATACTAGTTAAATATATTCGAATATTTAAATCGTATAGCCGCGCGGCTATACTCTTGCAATATATTCGAATATTTAAATAGTATAGCCGCACACCTATACTCTTGAAATAAATTAGAATATTCTAACCATAGCGCGGCTATACGCTTGAAATATACATATATAAGAATATTCTAGGGAAATAGCCCTATATGCCACCAATTTTATAATCGTAACTAAAAATACCACCCCTCCCCAATTTTTGTACAACTATCACCTATAAATATAAAATTATTGTCCACTTATTGCTGAATTTTCACAAGTTCAGAAAGTTTATTCTCTCTTAGGTCACTCAGCTCTCTCTCTTTCTCTTTGATTTCTGTCTAATGCAGCTCTATGTGTCTCTCTTGGCTCTCTCTCTCTCTAGCGCAACTCTCTGTCCCTCTCTTTGCTCTCTTTCTCATA
The DNA here is from genome assembly GCF_002207925.1 of Prunus avium. Next base: position 268,126 of record NW_018921639.1, on the reverse strand, counting down.
GCGCAGCTCTTTCTCTCTCTAGCTTCGTTATGTCTTTTTCTCCCTCTGTTCGGTCTCTTGCTCTCTGTTTGGAATCGCGAACCCCTCCCTTTAGGTACGTCTTCTGAATAGCTGCTTGCAACCTTGAAGCTTTAGTGGATCGCCGACCTCGAAAAGGTAGTGTTGATGGTTATTTTCTTAAAATCAGTGGGATTATGTGAAATGGGTTATATTTTGATTGTTTGGG
>NW_018921639.1:247873-264313 GCF_002207925.1 Prunus avium | reverse complement strand
GAACTTGTTAAAATTCAGCAATAAGTGGACAATAATTTTATATTTATAGGTGATAGTTGTACAAAAATTGGGGAGGGGTGGTATTTTTAGTTAAGATTATAAAATTGGTGGCATATAGGGCTATTTCCCAATATTATAAACGTATAGCCACGCGGCTATACTTGTTAAATATATTCGAATATTTAAATCGTATATCCGAACAGCTATACTCTTGAAATATATTAGAATATTCTAAACGTATAGCCGTGCGGCTACAGTTGTTAAATATATTCGTCGCTATACTTTTGAGATATATTAGAATATTCTAAACGTATAGCCGTTCGGCGATACTAAATATATTCGAATATTTAAATAGTATAGCCGCACGGCTAGACACTTGAAATATGTTAGAATATTCTAAGTTTACAGCTGCGCGACTATACGCGTGAAATATATTCGAATATTTAAATAGCTGCCTAAATGTATTGGAATACATTAAAAGTGTAGCCGTCCGGCTATACGTGTTGAGTATATACGAACTGCTTAGAGAGAGGGAGAGAGAGCTCAATTTAAGTAGTTGATTCTTAGAAGCTTCAATCTATGGCTTCTTGGGTTCTTTTACCCGTAGCTCCAGTAACCGGTAGCTGTATAATGGCTCCTGTGAGAACTCTGAGGTCGTCCTCCGTCTGCGTTCGGTCTTCTTTGGACACTAAGGGCCCGTTCGGTAGAGCGTTTTCAACATATTCTCTGTTTTCATTCTCTGAAAACAGTCGAAATATGTGTTCGGTGGCAAGAGTTTGAAAACATGAAAAACAACTTTCAGAAAACAGATTCAAACTCATGTACAAAAATTGAAAACGCCAAATTATCGTTTTCAATTTATGTTTTCATTTTCTACCCAGCAAAACATAAACGAAAATCAAACCCATAATCAAACCCACCACGGCCACTACTACCAAACCTCACAGACCTAGTCCCCACATCACCACAACCTATCAAACCCAGTCGACACCAACACCACCACCATCCCAATGGAATCACCACCAAACACCCAATCGAACCCAATACACATCATCGCCACCTAGTAAAAAGCAATCGACCCCAGCACCTCCACCACCCATGCCCAATCAAAGCACCATTACCGCCATCACCACCTGATCAGGAGGGGGAGAGAGGGAGAGAGTGAGAAAGAGAGAGAGAGAGAGAGAGACAGACAGACAGACAGACAGACAGACAGAGAGAGGTGGGTTGATGGGATTCATGCCATGGAAGGAAGGAGTGGGTGCTGCGGCATGAAGAGATAGTGAAAAAAAAGGGAAGGAAGAAGAAAAGAGAAAGGAGGGGAAGAAAGAAAGAAACGGGGCTGGGAAGGAGTTTTTATCTAGCCAAAAAATTTTAATTAATGAATATAGAATATATATTTCAATAAACCAATAGGAAACAATTCATGATTTTCTTGGTTGACCAAGAAACATATGGAAATTGTTTTTTTTATGTGTTCTCCCTTATTTGTTTTTTTTATCTTCTATTTTCGTAGTTCCACCTCTTTCGGAGAAGAAAATTCCACCTTTTTATTTATCATTTTCACTTATTATTAAAGATAATTCTAGGTTTTTATAACATTAGAAATTTTTTATTTTTTATAGAACATACATTAGCAAAAATATACTTGAAAAATAACTTACATATTATTATTCTCAAATTGTACTACCAGACACGTTTTCACTGTTTTTATTTTCTGAATATGTTTTCTAATTAATCTACCAGACGCATTCTTGAATCCTGAAAATGCAAATTCGTTTTCTCGTTTTCATTCTCTGAAAATATTCTCTGAAAACATTCTCTAAAAACGTTACCAGACAGGGGCCTAATGTTTCTGACATGAGTGTAAATGGTAAAGTTCCCATCTTTTTTAGCTTCAATTTGACAATTATCTCTGTGTTTATTGCTATTCAGTCTCTTTTGATTTCTGGATATTCTTACTTACTTTCGGTGAATTATAATGAATTTGAGGAAACTGGTGATGGTAGCACTATTAAGTTAGCATTCTGAGATGAATGTTTACTCTGCCAGCTCCAAAAGGGTTGTTTCCACCTGAACCTGAACACTACCGAGGTCCCAAGCTCAAAGTGGCTATAATTGGAGCTGGGCTTGCAGGCATGTCAACAGCATTTGAGCTTTTGGATCAAGGCCACGAGGTTGGTCCAATTTATGTTATAGTCCTCCGACTGCTCACAATTATGTCTGAATTGTATGTTTCTTTCTGTTTAGCTTTTTTACTTCAGTATATGATTTAACGTTTTAAAATTGGGGACTTTGGCTGAAACGTTTCAGCAGCTCACTTCCGATTTTCAGCTAGGTTGTTTATTTCTAAGAAATTAGTTACATGTGTTCTATATAAATTCTGCTGGTGGATATATATGAGTCAAGGCCTTTCATTGGTGGAAAAGTGAGCTCCTATGTTGATAAACGTTGAAACCCCATTGAAATGGGACTCCATGTTTTCTTTGGTTGCTACAGTAATCTTTTCCGATTAATGAAAAAGGTGAACAAATATTGCTTGGTTGAACTGCTATGACATTTGGGTGATCCTGATATCCTGGGAAAAATCCTTATAAACATCTTTATTATTCTTTAACAATGTTTGTATGATATCTGATATTTTTTATTCTTGGTGCTTCACTTAAACAGGTGGGCGCAGACGAAAATCTACTTGTCAAGGATCATACTCATACTTTTGTAAACAAAGGGGGTAACATTGGTGGTATGTCTCAGTGCTTGATCTTATTTGTTCATAAATCTTTCCTCATCTAGCCATGCTCCATTATGTCACAATTCATTTATTCATATCCAATGCACCTTATCTATAACTTAATTTTCCATCACAGAATTTGATTTTCAGTTCCCAATTGGAGCACCAATACATGGGATTCTTGCATTTTTGTCTACAAATCAGATTAAGGTAGGTTGTCCCTATTGGAGTCACTGCTACTGGTTTTACTGCAAGCATTGTCATGTCACGTTACTTCGGATACCAGTATGGAGAATGAAGCATTGCTTTCGCCTTAAATCAGGAAAACCAGTAAAGAAAAAAATTCATATGTTTTCTTCCTTTATCATTTAGAGAGCTTCTTGAAGTGAACCAAATTGTAATGGAGCTTATTGCTCAATTAAATTTCTGTTAATGGTTTCCTGTATAATACTGTTCAAATGCAGACTTATGATAAAGCAAGAAATGCAGTGGCTCTTGCATTAGGTCCAGTTGTGAAGGCTCTGGTTGATTCAGATGGAGCATTGAGGGATGTACGGAATTTGGATAGTGTAAGAATGAAAGCTATCGTTATCCTTTATTTTGGTCTCCATTCATTTGTGTACCTGTGAAAGTTGTCTGATTGCGTTTTATTTTTTCTTTTTGGTGGGGGTGGGGGAGTTGTATTCTCTGAATTTTTAGTTGAATCTGGGAATGTTCCGCAGTTTATTTTCTCCATGTTCATAATTGAATTATAATTAGTTATTATTTTTCACACAATTGTTGTAACTTTTAAAATATTACTGGTGAATTACAAGACTAATGGACAAGGATACTTGTGTTTGATAGGAAATTGAAGCAAGCTTTGGGATTACTAATCTTCTTTATACTCCTGATGCAGATTTCTCTTGCTTTGCCGGCCTAGCACTTACTTCTCCGGAAGATTACTACATTGAGGGACAAGGTTCACTCCTCCAGTAAGGAAAACATGTGCATTATTGTTATCACATTTTTCAATCTTTAGGTTTTACAAGTAGAGATTACATATAAAATAACCAGACACCCTCTTTATTTTGAAATTTTCAAACCAAAATTTGTGAGGTTTCTTGAAAGTTCATTTTGCATCTCAGTGTGTGAAAATGTATTATAATGTGAGATTAATGATCCTTTGCCCATTTTTGTGTATCAGAAATATTTGCACTTTTATGATTTTGAACTTCGCGCTGATGCTTCTTCGTCTTGCAGATACATTTTGACACCAGGTGATCCTTACATACCTTTACCAAACGAAGAAGTTATAGCAAGAGTGACGAAACAGGTAACTAGCTTATTAAGTGTGTTTCATACATTAAGCAAGTTCATCTGCAGTTGGTAGAAATCGATAAAACAATCAAATTCTGAACTTTGAAAATTTCAATTCAAGGTTTTGGCTTTATTCCCATCATCCCAAGGTTTAGAAGTCACTTGGTCATCTGTTGCCAAAATTTGGCAATCTCTCTATCGGGAGGCACCTGGAAAAGATCCGTTTAGACCTGATCGGAAGAGACCCGTAAAAAATTTCTTCCTTGCCGGATCGTACACAAAACAAGTAAGTTTATGCAACTGATTTTGCCATAGAAGAAGAATGACGAAAGTAAAGTGTCAAGTGTTGTAAATTCTAAATGGCTGTACCTTTTACATTACTATATAGACAGCATGGAATGATGATCTTCCAACGTTCATGTATGTGTTCCTGAACGTCAAGTTTTCTGTGTTTATGAATGTCTCTTCTGCTACATGAACTAATAAACTTGTGCTTCTTATAAGAACAGATTTTTCGTGGTTGCCATATCGTACGAAGAAACGCCAAAAGAAGCAGAATTATCTTGATCTTCTTCGACACTGTAATACCTAATTAAGATTTTTTTTTTTTTGCAACATCATGCTATCCATTGTGCTTGCTCTTGTCTTATAGAAGTGAATTTATACGGTTGCGTTGTGTGGACAATGCTGGCTCTTCTGACGGCATGGTGCCTCTGTAGCAGCAGCTACTGTATACTTAGCTAGCAAGGGTAATGCGCAAATTGGTTTGCAATCTGCCAACAATTCAACTCCTGCGAGCTCATCTCTGACTCTTTAATTTGATCTTTTATAGGAGTTGTTTTTATACTCCTAATCTTGCTCTCAGCTGCAGCCCTCCCTCGATGTTGAGTGTCAGTCTTATACATTCTCAAGATTTCGACATTGTCCCCAAAGATCTAGCACGACAATAAGTTAATCAGAAAGTCTCATCTTCATAGTAATTGCTTATTTGAGGATCTCTCAATTGAAGCTCTCTATATATACAAACACATAGTTATTAACAAATTGATAAATAAATAAAAAGATTTGCCGCCTTTCCGAGATCCTATTATATCAAATATAATATGGTTACACATCTTACATAATAAAATTAACAATATTTAATTACCTTTGTAGTCACACACAACAGTCACTGGGATATACTTAGAAATATTATCCTTCAAATATGTGTTGTATGTTGATTTGTTCTCATTGACTTCAACAATACTATACGATATAATAAATTAGTATACATGTCATTCTTCTGGGATACTCGGAGATATCACTTTTTTTTTTATACTTAAATTACAAAAATAATTAAACACATTATTAATAAAATCCGAAACAATAATATTATCTGATGATTGTGGTCCTAAACCCTACTTTGTGGCATTCTTTCCAACTATCAAAGATAATTTGAATTAAATGGGACAACTTCATCCCCTTTTTTTATTAAGCAGCTCAAAAGCTTTCTACGTGTGTTTCCCGATTTGTTTGTGAACTGTCTGAATTTGGTCTTACTGATGAGATACTTTGAATCATATTCCCTTAATCTCTAATTAGTCTATAAACGTATATCCCCCAATCGTTTGATTTAGGTGCACTAATTCTATCGTCAAGTCAATTTTAAGCACCACCATAGGCTATAGCCCACACCTAGGTACCTAAGTTGGAGTGCCTTTAATCAATATCAACATCTAATTATATGTGATATTTTCGGTCTAGATGCTATGTCAATTATTCCTTTTGAGAAAGGGAATATAATTAAAAGTAAGTAATTCACGGGTGAGAAGAAATGCAAAATGAGATTTGCTCAAAAGAGAGTCTTTAAAATGACAGTAAGTTCATAGATAACTCTCTTTTGAGCAAGTTTTGTTTTTGTCCCTAGAACTGCTATGGACGAAAAGTTTTTCTTATTACATAGTTGCAAATCTGTTATCGTGTTTTGCCAAAAATACGTTGAATTCAAGTTATTAGACTACCATAGCCATGAATTGGTAAACCACACCTTTCTCAGCTAGATGATGGACCATATAATATAATTGATTTTCAATTGAGGCCATATCAGTCAAACGTAGAAAGTTATATGAATCGTTTTACTAATACTTCATCTTACCCTTTAAGGTGGCTAATCTTTTTGGTTTACTTGTTTTTTTTTTTTTTTTTTGAGATGGGCGATAGCATACTAAACTCACACACACTACACTGATGCTAGGACTCGAACCCAGGACCTTGCCTGAGGGAGTAAATACTCCAAATCACTACACTAGTGGGTCCTTTGTGGTTTACTTGTTTAAGTTTAACTTTATTTTACACTTTTTACTGAAAATCAAAGTCGTTTTAAGGTGATGATTAACAACAAAAGAAGCCCATTTTGAGGTGATGATGATTTGCCTTCTAACAATACCTAATCATTGAAACTCTAAGCCCCTATCCCAAATATTATAAATTAAAAAGAATAAAAAAATAGAATAAACTAAATTTATTTTTTTGGCCAACCTACTCTTCTAAATTCTAATTAATTTAATCAACGTATTCTCACCTTTGTCAACATTTTCTGCGAACCCTGTTTGTCCACGTGTCAATATCAATCGTGGCTTATTGTCGGAACAGAGGAAGCAGGGCCCACAGTGCCAACGCAGCACTTGATCAAACGGTCAACGTAAACTTTAATATAGGTTCGGTGGGAACTTTTCGTCTCAGCCAATCAGAACTCGCCAAGTTGATGAGTTTGGTTGCTTTTCCGTCGGCAGTGGCGGCACAGTCTATTCTTTTTTCTCGGACACGGATGGCAGATATTAAGATTGACTGCACGAAGCAATACGAGCCGTCCGATCAAGGAGGTTGCCGAGACGATTAGAAATACTAAAAATAGAAAAGTCCCTACCCCCACGCTTTCGCCTACATTATTAAAAATGTTTCCTGGAAAGGAGAAAAGGAAAGGGATTAGTTTTGGCATTATCCAGATTAATTAAAGAAGGTAAAAGGTTAAACAGTAGATTAATTCTTCGTCAAGCTAATAATAAAGCCAAATTTTGCTGATTTGTTTGTTGGCCTAGAGAGAAGGTACAGCTCATGTTTTGGCAAAACAAACATGCTTTGATGTGTAAACACATGCATGTTTTGTTTTCTTATGAAATTCATTGATTTTTTATCTGCATTTTCAACCTGACTAAATCAAACACCTCAATATTAAAAGGGGTAATTTGGATTACTAAATAATACAAAATTTGCAGCAAAGTTTGACGAGGAACACACTACAGCTAGTACAAATGCAATATTACGGCTAAACACAAGTTTCTAATATGCCTTTCAGTCAATATGAAGGAAGTGGATTAAGTAATTGCGGTTTTCTATTTGTTTTTGTCACGTTACGGACTTGGGATAAAGTAGAAATCCCAAACTCAATGAGTGATGTCCGGAACGTGACGGTTTCCAACCTAATTAATTGCACGACCTTAGTGTTTGTGCCTTTACCACATAAAAACGATTATATGCCCGCGCCCATCCATGTGCATTAGGTGAGGCCAGTAATAATAATAACTATGAAAAATCATACTTATTGTGAAACAGCTATAGTTGGGACCTAATGCTACAAAAACCTCTCAAGGCAGGGCCAGCTAAGAGGGATCCTCCATTTACTTAATTAAGTGCCCAAGGACAATAAGAATTTGTTTGGGAGTGCTTTTGAAAAGGTCAAAAGTGTTTTTTGACAACTAAAAGCGTTTTTGTTAGAAATGCTTATAATGAGTATCAATGCTTCCTAGAGAAGCAGTCCCAAATCAACCCCAAGTCTTGTTGATATAAGTTAATTCTTGAATGGGTTCTTTTGAGGAAATAGAAAAATTACTAAAAAAGTTCAGTGGAGATTTTGATGCACCACCCAAATTCCTAAAAATGTCTACCCTTTCTTTTCATCAAGTTGAAGTTTAACTTTGGTTGATGGGATTGGACCGTAAATTGGTTATGGAATTGTCGATCATGTGTTTAATTAAAACGATTGATTTGGTGTGAACTCACAAAACTAATTACATTAAATAATCTGTTCTAGTAAAGAAATTCGATCTTGGATGATGCAATGGGACGACTTCACTGCTACAATCAACTGACTTAACCCACATATACGCTTAATCAGTTTTTATTGTCAGAACTTTTAGTTTGGTTGGAACGACAAAGTAATAAAAGGCAAAAGTAGTGAACGCAAAGGCTGAAAATTCAGTCTGTTTGGCTAATTCAAGTTGCAGCAAGTTCATGAATGATGACATGGCTAGTCCATGAGCACCACACAAAAACCCCAAAACGCAATTCCTTGACCTTGATGGGTCATATCATACGAATGTCTATACAACCAGACACATAACCCTAATCATGCATTACCATAAGCAGGAACACTGTTCACACAACACACCTCCCATATATGAAGAAGTCGGAAAGATAATGTCACATGCTCACATGTAGCATGGTCTCTTTTGTCTACTAGTCCAACAAACCAACTCCCTCCCATAATAATTATGATAATTTCCAAATTTTGTTTCTTTGATAAATTAAAAGTTTGTAATAATATAAATGATTTCATTAAATTAATTTCTTTCATTTATTTCTGATTAGCTGCCAATCTGTTGGCTCGACAAAATGTTCCGTATTGAGGGCAATGTGGTCATTTTGACAAGAAATATGCACTATTTTTGCTGATTTTTTAAAATGATTTTCAGTGATGGGTATGTTTGATCTAAGATTTTTGATTTTGCACACAAAAATATCTATCATATGAAAAAAAAAAAGATCTTCTACTAAAAATTAGAGTTTTGATGTTATACTAACTAATCTTCCAACATGCGCTCACGCCTATACCAATAAGCTTTCTATTTGTTTTTATATTTTCTCTTTATCTATAGAACTTTTGTATGATATAGAGAAATGATCATAGTTCTTCGTACATAGTCAAAAACGTATTATGGGTATCATAATAGATCCAGCCAATCACTCAACCGCAAAATTATTGTGCCCTTTAAATGCCAAAGAAAAATAAAATTAGAACTTTTGTATGATATAGAGAAATGATCATAGTTCTTCGTACATAGTCAAAAACGTATTATGGGTATCATAATAGATCCGGCCAATCACCCAACCGCAAAATTATTGTGCCCTTTAAATGCCAAAGAAAAATAAAAAAAATTAGGTATTAAGAAAATAAAACTATTGCACGCATTAGACGACTTTTGTAAAACTAGGTAGTTTCAAAATAACTAACAACGTGACTTTGGTCCCTAAATCTCTCTTTACCTAAAGTCAATAATTACAGATAGAGAGTTTAAATTTGGAAAGAAGAGAACTGTTCTTAGCTATCTCATTTACATGCAGGTGACAGAGGTCAGTCGCTAGCTCCAAAGTCAAGAAGAAGGGAATTATTACAGAAAAGTTAAAAGGGAGAGCCTGAAATTTTGAAACTATCCACCAAGCTGCCTTACAACCCACGTTTCTTTCTCCCCCAAAACCTGTATTTAACGGGGTTCTGTACCTCTCGACACAATTTTTTTTCCTGGAGAAAACATCTTGGAACATCTCTCAGTTAATTAGAAGCTTTTCAGTTTCATAGCTTTTTTTTTTCCTTATCTCACAACATCTTAGCTCTGTTTTCCTTGTGTGTACAAGTTTTTGGTAGAAACCAGTTCGCAATTTATAGTTCTTTGGGATTTTTCTGTGTAGATTTCGGGAATTTAGGGCTTGTTGGTGGTGAAACCCATTTGAGATACAGAGAGGATTTAGTGGGAAATTGAAGGAATGGAAAATGCTTCTGGGTTTAGTAAGGAAGATGAACAGATGGAATTGCCTCCGGGGTTCCGATTTCATCCGACTGATGAAGAACTCATAAGTCATTACCTTTCTCCTAAGGTTCTTGACAGCTGCTTTTGTGCTAGAGCTATTGGTGAGGTGGATTTGAACAAGTGTGAGCCCTGGGATTTGCCTTGTAAGTTCTTCTAAACTAAACCAATATTTTCTCTCATTATGCTCTGCTTCCCAGGTCAGTTTTTTGTTTTCTTACTTTGTGTTCTGTGCTTGTTCCATGAAGGGAGAGCTAAAATGGGTGAAAGGGAATGGTATTTCTTCTGTGTGAGAGACAGAAAATACCCAACTGGTCTAAGAACAAACAGAGCAACTGATGCCGGGTACTGGAAAGCCACAGGAAAAGATAAGGAGATTTACAAGGCCAAAACCCTTGTTGGGATGAAGAAGACACTGGTTTTCTACAAAGGAAGAGCTCCCAAAGGTGAAAAGACCAACTGGGTCATGCATGAGTATAGATTGGAAGGCAAATACTCTGCCTATAATCTCCCCAAAACAGCAAAGGTGCAAATGAAATTTTGCTCTGTTTTTGCTCTGTTTCATATTGTTTTTTTCTTGTATTATTTGTTAATGATTTCTCTTTCTTTGTTTCTCAGAACGAGTGGGTGATTTGCAGAATTTTCCAAAAGAGTAGTGGTGGGAAGAAAACTCATATTTCAGGGTTGGTGAGGTTGGGCTCTTTCGGGAACGAATTGCGCCCTTCTTTATTGCCACCTTTAATGGATTCTTCACCCTACAACAGCGACACGAGAACCACCGTCTGCGAAACGTCTCATGTGTCCTGCTTCTCCGATCCGATGGAGGATCAGAGGACTCAGGAGGATATAATTGATAGCTTCCAAAACAACAACCACCACAACAGCAGCAACAGCAACCACAACCCTCTTTTAGCTTCTTCGTCTCGTTCAAACCCCTCTGCTCACTTAAACCCTTTCTACTCCAACCAAATCACACCAAACATCGGATTCTTGCAGCACCAAGACTCTGTTTTGATGCAGGACCAGTCCTTCCTGAGGATGCTGCTTGAAAACCAAGCGCCAAACTTGAGGCGCAGTGCAAAAACAGAGCTCTCACAGGACACAGGCCTGAGCATGGATGTCTCTTCCGTTGTGTCGAACAGAGAAATGGTTCAGGACGATCCTTCATACTCATCTGCTCCTGTAGAATTTGACAGCCTCTGGAATTATTAGTTGGAAGATTAGCATGAATTAAGAGAGGGATTTCAGGGATTTGTAATTACTTGTTGCTAAATTATATTGTGTCCGTGTATAGATACTCTCGATTGAATCATAGAAGAACCAAGAAAGAGAAAAAGAAAAAAAATTCCATGGGATGAAAATGAATATCACTTGTTTGTGTAAATTTAATTCGTTATTGAATGATAATTCTTATGAATTTGGTAGATTAGTTATAACTTAAACAGTGGTAAGTTGGCAACGCGACTTTTTTATGCGTCTTTTTTCTCTGTTTTCATGTTCATTGGTTATTTTAGGTCACCAACCGAGAGTTCCTTTGGTTGATCAATAACCAACGGCAAACGTGTATGGAGTGTCACAGAAAGCAATAACAAATTTCAGATCAAAAGCATTTTGTTTTCCGTTATTATATTTTTTCGAGGACATTTCCTATTGAAATGGACAATAATATATTAAACTCAAACATACTACACGGTCCTTTGCCTATTTCTCTTTATTTTAATTTATGGATATACATAATTTCTTTCTTTCTCAACATTTGATAAACCAATTGAAAAAAGCAAATTTGATCTCAGTGATTTCTACATATTTCATCAATAAAAACTATTTGTAGATTTACACATATTGTTGCAAGACCAATATATTCGAATATAAAGGAAAGAGTATATCGAACGTAAATATTTTGTTCGTGCGTAGTTGCATACGTATAGAGAGAGCGAGTAGCTTGGCATTATAATCGTGTGTATAAAATAACAGCAAAATATTATCTCTTGAAAGCCTTGAATTTAGGCAATTTATATAGCTGGACCTCCACATCATACCGTGTATGATCAAATGGATGAACACTATTTCATATTTTTAACGTTCCTTTTCTTGTGGAGTGACATAAGACATAACTGTTTCTTTGTACCATGACACAATGTTCTACTGTGGTCAGTTGTCAACCCGAAAAAGATCCATATACAAAGAATTTCTATTATCATATTTTTGTTGGAATTATTAGTTGGAAGATTAGCATGAAATAATGACCCATTACAATTTTTTTTTAAAAATATGGAATTATTAATTTGAGGTTATTTTGTTTGTCCGTTGAAGTTTGTCAGGTAGAGCATGCAGAAGCAGAAGAGACAAAAGTTCAGTATACATTTTGGAAGCGTATGTACACCTCTCAACTTCACATCACATATGCATCCTGTATAGAGTTTGGTATTTGATAAACAGTGCTATTTCGTCGGTTACTGTTTCAATTAGCTGTTGAGTTACGCCAAACAGACCATCCAAATATTTTGCATCCTCGTGTTTAGAAGATGTCGATAATGATTATAAGAATGCTCTCGTATTAGATAAGAGTCTTGTAGTTTCGTGAACGGGATCTAGCATACTAGAAAATGACATTGAGTTGCAGATCAATGGTCTCAACATCACTTGTGTTAGATACAAATTCGTACTACAAATTTTTATAAGCGATACGAACATTAAGGATACAATAAACTATATATTTTTTAATTAATTTTCAAAATGGAGGGGAGAAGTAGGAGATTCACCCATTTCGAAAGTATTGATGGATAAATGGAACGATAATATATTTTGTAAAGTAAAATGCTAAGCTTACTACATTGTATACCACCTCTTTAATAGAGGTGGACCTCATTGTATTTGTGGATTCCGCCTCTATTAGAGATATTAGAGATGTGGTACATATTGTGGTAAGCTTAGCATTACTTTTTTATAAAATATGAATTAAAATAATAAAAAAGAGTGGAAAAAGTAATTAAAGCCATTCTTGTTCAGAAATCAGAATTGGTGTGGACAAAGCGAGTTAGGCTGAGCCGCCCATGCAAAAAGGATGGTTGCAACCAGTTGGAGGCTCATTTTATTCCCACCCACCAGGGCCAGTGGGCCACCACTCCTACTACTTGTACACGTCGTTCAGTTCCGCTTGGCGAGCCTACGTCACCCTCTTTGCTCGTTGGATCCACCCTTCACGTGGCCCACTTTGCCACGTCACAGCTAGTCATCACACATGTAAATCGCTTAATTGGTAATTATCACAACGAACCAAGCCAATTAATCATGATTAATTGATTACTCATTTTGAGATATTTAGTTATATACCTATTGTAAGTACATACATCTTACACCATTTAATTTCTATAAATAAACCGAAAAAAGAACAAAAGACCCTATTGAATTTAATTTTGATTATTAAATTACTTTGATGCCCTATAGAGTGTTTTAGCATGATTGTAATGAGATTTTGAACAAAAGACCCTATTGAATTTAATTTTGATTATTAAATTACTTTGATGCCCTATAGAGTGTTTTAGCATGATTGTAATGAGGTTTTGGATTGAGCTTGTTTTAAGAAATCGATGGTAGTTTTGTAATTTATGGGAATTTCAAAGCCTCTTTGTTATATTGTAAATGGAGTTTGGGTGTGTTTCTAAAGTTTATTTCATGAATGATTTTTATTATAATTTGAATTAATATATTGAGTATAATAGTGAATCTCCCTTATATTTTTTTGGGACAGACTGTATATACGTATGTGGTCCTGCATGAGATCACATATGAAATGATCAAGGATGAGAAATCGTAGCATTTGACTAATTCCCCCCAATAATTAATAAGCTGCCCGAAAAAGTAAAAAAGTATAAGAGATAAGGCCATTATCCAAGATGATAAATTTTGTTAGCCCAATTTGTAAAGCACTGTAATAACTGAGTGGATAAAAATTGCATGGAAATATTTAATTTACTTAGGATAAGGTTATATATAGATCTCAAGCTTATTTCTTCGTTTCTTCTTCTTCTTCTTCTTCTTATATGTATAAAGGTGTAGTTACTTTGTATTCAACAAGGACGGAAAGTTTTCCAATTTGGGAAAATTTGATGTGCTCAGTATCTGGTTGTTGTGCTGGATAAATTGTATAGACACTGAATGAGCTGGTAGCGTACGTCCTTGGCTACTTTTACAAATGGCATTCATTATTTGTCTTAGCTAGTTAAATCGATCACTACTACTCTCTCTCTCTCTCGCTCTATATTTGACGGAAAAGATTACGAAATAATGTGTTGAAAAATTTAAACTTGACAAAATAAAATACAATATATAACCGAATATGGCCTATAGATTTGGGTCCCTTCAAACCTATACACCCAACCCAACGCAAGCATCAAGTCTTGGTCCTCTGGAATTATTTGTGTGTACCGTGAATAACGTGTAATGTGTTTTTCTCCTTTGCTTTGCTGTTTATTAGATCTTATGAACCCAATTCAATTAGATCAGCCAATGGGATCGTCCAGTGTGAGCCCAATCTAAAGTAGGGAGATATAAAAAGAAAATGGCCATCATGGAAAAATAGCAGGATCCATATCTGCCTCATTTAAGCTTTCTGTGCCCTTTCAACTTTGTATATGGGATAGATAGAATACAGCAAATTCAAAGTGCAGATCTTCTCCTCAGAGACTGGTGGTGAATGGAGGATATGAGGGTATTATTTGTAATCTGGTGATGGATGAGTCGGAAAATGATGATGAAAATGTGAGTTCAGTGAAACATATGAGCTTTGTGCATGTTGCATTACGCGAGCCTGCTGAATTGTATCTTGAGCTTCGCAAGGCTGAAAAGGGTGTGAAGTTGAGACATCATTATTTAATTTAGCTGATGTGAGAGACAAGCCATTGTGTTTGTACCAAACAAGATATCATCAAGTTATTACTAACAATGTGTCCTCGACTTTTTGGCTACATGCAACTTAACATCCTCCTCATCAGGCGCAGCTGACTCCATGACCCTCCCCATTTCTTCCTCCCACTGGCTTTGGTTTTTAGTGGCGGACTGAGCATGAGCATGTTGTGGTAGTCTAGGAACGGGTGTCGGCCACCATGGTACCACAACTTGGAAGAACTCGCAAATATGAGATTTTACACAACCGAGACCAAAATCTTGTGGGGATGACACAATTGTCTCTCTCCATTGACCAGTCTCTGACGAGAAGATCTGCACTTTGAATTTGCTGTAAGTTTTCAAATAACAGGGACAAATTAATCTCACAACCCTGCACCTGTAATTGGTATTAATCTGTGCAATATTATTACTATTATGTCCTTTCGGGTCATCATCTTTTTTTGCTGCACAATACTTAGGGTTATTATTACATAGTAGGGAAGATCGCACATGAACCCCTCTGTTATTGGCAGTGGCGGACCTATTAAGCCCCAAATTTTCTTATTTGATGTGTAAGGAATAAAAGCCGCCAAAAATTATCTTGAGAAAATGATTATTCCGAAAAATCATTTTTCATACTTAGTCAATATTGCACCTCCGCTAAAAAAGTTTTGGGTCCGCCAGTGGTTATTGGTACTATCTTTTCGTCACATGGAGGCACGGGCGGAAGAGAAATCCATTATTGGCTGTATGGATTGCATATGTAGTAATCACGATCATAGTACTTGCCTGTGTAACACAAATGTAAGTCATTATACGTACCTACCTGCCACCATTGGCTCTTCTTGGATCAAACCGCCATGAAACTTCTTGAATCTTCTGAAAAAGGGCTCTAGGGGATCGGACATTCGATTGAGCAATTCTATTGTTTGGTTGATTAGAATGATGGGGGTTTCCTGGTGATTATATTCTCTTTGCAGAGATGCACAGCGGCTAATAAAATAGGATCGGATATGAGACTGCACCAACGCTTTGACACACACTTGCAATGGGAAACAAACTTATAGCATGGGAGTCGACAAAGAATTTCCATCAATACAACCTCCGGGAGATCATCAATACCATTCAAACGATGATGATGGTCCAGCAGTATTGCACCATACCTCGTTTTGATATCACTACCTTTCATGGTGTACGTCTGCCAAAATAAAAATTAAACTTGCATAAAACAACACAAAGCAATATCATATATATATATATATATATACAGGGTTTCTAATAACCCCAGTTAAACAGGGAAATATATAATTATATACAATATGATGTATAAGAGAATTTATATATATATATATATATATATATTAAGTCCAAGTATATGTAGGAATGAAATCCACTAAGAATACCAACAGGAGTTGGTCCAAGTGGAAGGGGCTTGGATCCTTTAAACAAGAGGTCCTGGGTTCGATCCCATTCGCTTGCGAATAGAGCAGACTTTGTTGGGAGAGGTCCCCGCTTTGTGCCCGACAGTACCTCGAGGGTTAGTCCCCGCAATCGCGCGGGGGATACCTTGGTTTTCACCAAAAATCCACTAAGAATCTCAATACAATCAGAACACAATAAATAAAGCATGGAACAAAATCAGGCAAAAACGGAAAGCCTTTTTTTTTTTTTTTTTTTTTTTTT